>JBBPQN010000863.1:0-11849 GCA_038092575.1 Boletus subluridellus
TACCCATGGGTACACCCATGGGTTGGGTAGTTTCAACGAGGGCAGTGAGAGGTGCAACCATGCAATGCACGAATTATTCGTGCATTGCACGGTTGCACCTCTTGCACACTGAGCAGTGAGGGCCTATATTGGCAGTCGAGCATTGCTGTCACTCCTGCAGGATGAGGGTGAGGACAAGGACGAGACAAGGGACGGCGCAACGCACGCAATTGCGTGCATTGCGTCATTCCTCATCCTCATCATCAGTCAAGGGTGAGGGTGAGGGTGAGGGTGAAGTGAGGACAAGGACAAGGTGCACGTTGCATCATGCATCCTTGTCATCTCTGTTCCCTTATTTGTCGATGTTGTCAGTTGAGGGTGATATGAGGACGAGGACGAGGACGAGATGAGGAACAACACAACACATGGTTGTGTGCATTGTGTTGTTCCTCATCATCGCTGTCAGTCGAGGGTGAGGTGAGGGCCAGGGCCAGGACTAGGGTGTCGGGTGAGTGAGGTGACTCAGGTGAGGACCAGGATGAGGACGAGACGAGGAACGATGCAACGTGCATGCGTCGTTCCTTGTCATCATTGTCAGTCAAGGGTGAGGGCAAGGGCGACTCAGGGCGAGGACACATGTCGTTCATTGCCCGTTGTCATCTTTGGTTGAGGGTGAGGTGAGGAGGAGAGGGCCAGGGCAAGGGCAAGGACAAGGGCGTCGGGTGGGTGAGGTGAGGGTGAGGACAAGGATGATGTGCCACGTCGTTGTCAGTTGAGGTGAGGTGAGGCAAGGTGAGGGTGACGATGACAACAAGACGTCACATTGTTCGTCATCACTGTTGTTGGTCAAGGATGAGGTGAGGGTGAGATGAGGACAAAGACAAGATGAGGGACAGCACAACGCACACAATTGTGTGCATTGTGTCATTCCTTGTCGTTGTCATTGGTCAAGGGTGGGGGTGAGGGTGAGGTGAGGATGAGGATGGCTGCCAGTGTGTCGTTCCTCATTGTTGCCCATGTTGCATCTGAGTCGTTTGTTGTCAGTTGAGGGTGAGGCCTTGAGGTGAGAGTGGTGAGTCTGTCGAAAAAATACAATAAGCAAGCTGCAACTTACCTTGGAATTACCATAATAGGTAATAAACCCATGGTGCAGATACAGGTAAGGATACAGGTATGGCATGGTGCTACCTGTACCTGTACCCATACCCACGATATTTCCATACCCGTACCCATACCCATGCCATTCCCTAGATGTGGATGAGCAAGTACTCTGCCATAAATGGTGATCAAACATACCTGTGGATGACCAGGGAATGATGCATCCAATGACAATAGTGATGCATCATGCTGCATGAGCAATGCATCAATAGCTGCCTGCGATGCATCTAATGTGATGCATGATGCACCAATGGACGTCTGTGATGCATGACATCCTGCAAGCAATGCATTACCAGTCGTCTGTGATGCATGGTTTGCTGTGAGTGGTGCACCGAAGGACGTCTGTGATGCATTAAACTAGGAGGGAATGAGCATAAAATACCGAACTGTTCGAGGTGGGAATGACACCCACCATTTCATCACCGTCATTGATGAACATGTCCCCAGGGACGTCAAGGTCGTTGTCCCCTCCTCCAGCATTGTGCCATTCATCCTTGTTGTTGTCATTGTTTGTCTCAGTCTCATTCTCTCCAGTCGCATTGTCCAGAGAATCATCAAGGTCCAACTCGTCCTCGACGCCACTACTTGTGTAAATGCTACTATCTGTGATGGTGCCATCTTCTTTGGTATCGAGTGCAGCATCCCCTGGTGTGTCAAGCTTGTTCTCGGCATTTCCTTCACCAGGCTCAGAGCTTGATGCTGTAGGTTCACACATATTGGGAGCTTCATGAATCATGAGCAGGGGGAGCGACCGCCATATCAACAATGAATAGATCACTTATGAAACAACAGTTCAGTGAATTTCTGAAAAGCCGAGAGGGCTATATTATCCTCTTTAGGGTGTATGTATGCAAAGGAATGGCCCTGTGGAGTCTCATTGGGGTGACACCTATTCCATGTGTTAATGACAATTATTCATTCTCTAATAGCCTGCTAACAGCATACTTATAAGAGAGACAATATTTTCCAGTTCCTTGATGGGTCTGGCCTGGCACAGAAAAACGAAACCGCCCAGTGAGTCCAACTTTTTATCAGCTCAGTGATGTGTACAAGCACAAAGGGGAGGTCATCGATCACCCTAAACATTGGTCAGTCACTTTCCAGTCAGGAGTTCAAGCAACTTATATACTCTTGAATTGCGACAGGATCAGATGCTTCAGTGGAGATATCCTGCTCACAGGTACTTGGCTCCTGTGAATCATACATCGTCTGGATGTTCTTCTTGACATCTTCTTCTTCATTGTTGAGGAGTGCCTGTGATAATCTTCGGGAGGCGACAAGGGCTTCCCCATGAGTCTTGATATTGCCAGCCTCTTTCTCGGTGTCGATGTGGGGTTTGATCCGTTCTCCGTAATATTGCAGAGTAAAGTTCTGCATGAGTGTGTTGATGTCTGACTTTAGGCTCTAGTACCTGACTAAAAGCGGTCTTTTTTTTCTGCTCAATACAGCTCCTATGTGAGCCATTAGTGCGCCAACAAAACCAAGTGTGAAGTTGCTTCACACAGAAAATGTATATTAGTTAACAAGCATAGAAGCCTTTAGGCTGGCACAATCACTCACCTTTTTGTGTGCCTCAACAGCTATTCCAAGCGCCACTTCTTGCTCTGTCGTCTGTGGGCCATCCACCCTGGGAAACTGAACAGCACTCTCCAGCCACTTAGCAAACCAGGCATTGTAGAGCTGGGGCCAAAAGCACTGGTAATCTTTTTTTTCTGTAAACTCCATATATTTTGGGCACCAGCTCTGTAGGAACTCGGCTTGCTCATCAGTAGTCCACTTTGCAGGCGGCATGATACGAATGAATGATTGTACTGGGAGAGGGGGGGGAATAATCCAACCGCAGAAAAAGGCTTGCGCCCATTTGATTATATGCCCTATGCTCAAATGGCTGTAGGGCCTGAAGAGGTCATTGCCAATCTTGACTGGTCAACCATCACCTTTGTGTCAAAACAAGAAGTTGTTCTGCCTGGTGGGGGAAAATTATCAGCTAATTTTGAAAATATTGACCACATGATACCGAGGCAACCAACCATGGAATTGATGGTTTGATACCATATTGTGAACAGAGATAATGGGTCCACTTGCAGACACTTCCTTGTTGGGTGGTCCACTGTGACCACAGAGGGCAATCCAAGTGTGAGAAATGCATGCACTGGTCCTGTAACTTAGTGTAAGCCTCACTACTCTGATTCTGAGACGATATCTTCACCACAATCGGAGCGAGCACTTCATGTATTGTATTGACAATCTTTCTAACGGGATTTTGCAGAGACGACTCCTAGACCAGTGGCACAAGTGAGTGATGCGACCGCAATGTGGTATGTACCAGTGTGTTCAGCAATTCAGACGCATGTCCTACCTGACTGCAAAGGGTATATTAAGTAATGATAGATCTCAGATGTCATTTCCAAATTTGTATATATCAGCCCCTGTGTTGAATAGTTGTGAACATAAGAAACATTGAATGAGGCGCTGCTGCTGCTGCTGCAACAATAGCACATCAGTGTGGTATGAATATTTCACCTTTGTCCTTTATTGTGGTTAAATCCAGCACTATTGTAGACACATGAACATGTGTACATGAATGTGACAAACTTTTCAGCAAAGTATGGGCTCAGTGCACACTGGCATCTATCTGTTCATGATCCAATTTTGGGCATGCATCAGGTTACCACCTACCATCTGTGAGATATTGAGCTCTGATGGTCAAGCTACAGTGCAACTTCATACTAGCCATGGTCTTCAAATGGCCATTTTGTTGTGAAAACTGTCTGATAACATGGAAACATATAGTAAATCTCGCATAAACCTCACAAACCTGGATCCAACTAGATGGAGTCACACGCGCCCCTGTAACTTTATTCCTTCCTTTCAACATGGCTCTCATGGGTAGACCCAAGCTCTATCACACCAAGGCCGAGAGATTGCATGCTCACCACATCTATAGCAAGACATATTATACAAAGTGAGCAGTATCAATCATTTGATTCCCGCTGAACTAACACATGGCATAGAAATCGTGCTATGATCAGCCTGAAAAACAAAGCGAAGTACCAGCAACAACGGTAGGTCATTTCATTCCATACAACGACACATCCTCAAGCATGTAAATAGTCCCCAGCATGTTCAGGACAACTCGGATGCATCTTCAATCCCGCTGCCAACTACTTCCAGCATGTCCAATAGTGTAAATAATTCTCAGCAGGCGGCTGAGAAACGGTGAGTCATTCTATGCAAGACAACAACACGTTACAAACATATCCATAGCTGTTGTTATCGACATGGCTTGCTCTGATCATTGGAAGAAGATTTAATGGCTATCATAGATAACTCTCTTGTGTCTTTTCTGGATCTTACTGTCGACAACATCACACACGCATCTCTGCCAACCATACCTCTTCAACACCTCAAGAATGCTCTTCAGAGAGCGGAAGCGCTGAGTATTGAGGTTTCATCTATTCACTCAAAGGTTCTACAATCTGACGGTGTTGGGGAGAAACTACACAAGGTGGAGGGAACATATCGTCATATTAGAGACATTGTCCATGCTCTCGAGGAGGTGTCACTTCACACTTCATTGGATGTGGGATTGTTAATGGAGATCCATTGAGATCGCCAACTCTTCTATCAAACCATTTTGGACATAGTACCTATCATATAGCCTGATATGTGTAGTCGTGCTCAGCTTTATTGCATATTGTACCACATAAGAACAGGATTTTCCAAACTGGGTGAAGATCGCACATATACAATTTACACAATTATACCAGCCACTCCACAGACCCCAGGAGATGAGAGAGGAAGCGCAGTAATGGTTTAGTTCAGGTTAATCAAATCCCAAATATGTATGTACAGGCCGGAAAAGACCCTGACTCAAAGACATTTGGTGACAAGATGGAAGGGCCCTGGAGTGTCAGGCTTCAGAACATCAAAAGTAAATCCTTTGTAGGTCTTCTGAAGATGAGTTTCCCCATTGACTCCTACAGTTGGGACCACTAAGCCAGGGATCTTGGGTTGGGCTGGAGGAGTTGCGTCACTGAGGTCACCCACAGCAGCAGTGCCAACGGCCCAACACTCTTATTGGTGACCTTGATTGCCAACGTAGAGGTGGAGCATGGTGGCTGGTGATCGGTGTCAGTAATAGGCTTCTATAATACAATGTGGATGTGCTTCACCGATGACGGTTGACACCAGCTCAATGTTGAACCTTAAATATATTGACTACAAAAGGATTCTCCCGAGGACCATGTGGAGATGCATCAGACTGAAAGTAAGATCAGTTTCCAGATCAGAGAACGGGAATGCAGGACAAGGAGTGCCATTGAGACAACAGACACGTTACCATCTGAAGCTACCATGTCATCAGACAAAGATAGGCTACCTGATGACTGAGTGTGAAGTAATCTATCAGGAGTCAATGGTGAGAAGCTTCAGAGACTGACACTGAGTTGTGTTACCAAACAGTACATTTTTTTCAAGGAGCATTTCCTGCCAGGTAAGTAAAAGAAGGCAGGCCTCATTGTGGTTGCTTTGGCTATCCTTGCAGCCACAAATTGTGTGTTCTTTGCTCTGAGACCTTGGTAACATTGGTGTTATTGGCAAAATACTCTTCAAATTCAGCCTGTGAATGTGTGAAGATTGATACTTAAGATGGCTGTTGGACACATCCTCACCCAAAACAATCCCCCTCCTAATTTTCTAATGTCTGACCACACCATCAAAATAGTACTTCCAAGTGACATGTCACTACGATCGCTTGTACTGACCTGTGACCATGATAGTATGGTGAGTCACAGTGATGATTACACAATCTTACGCAGGTTTCTAACCAATATCAGCAGTCCTTTGTGATATCCATAGAATCTTCTTGTCCACGTAGGGCATCCAGCATATCCGACAATGATAACGACCTTTACGCTGACCCCGAGTGTGAGGATCAGGAAATCAAAGGCGAGAATGTAATGAAGCTTGGATTTTTCATGAATACGTACTGACAATTTTGGACAGAGATCTCCGGCGAAGGGAATCTCTAGGCTCCTTAATGAGATCCCATTATCTGACGTGGTGGGCATGAAGCATCTGAGGAGGTCATTGGAAAATGTAATGAAGCTTGGATTTTCATGAATATGTACTGACTATTTTGGACAGAAATGTCCAACAAAGGAAATCTCTAGGCCCCTTAATGAGATTCTGCTCTCTGGCATGGTGGGTATGAAGTGTCTGAGGAGGTCATCTTAATATTGGTCGAGTGGGAGTAGTAGTTTGTTGATACCTTTGTCACCCATTGGTGTAGTTCCCCATTCGCCTTCCCAATGACAGAGGTCATTCAATGATGTCCACGACAAAGAGGAAAAAAGCCTGTCACCACTATCTTAGCATGTGACAGTTCTGCTGTGCACAAGTGACAGCACATGACAGTCGAGGTGCACGATGGGTCACTCTCACATGTGTGTAGATTTATTGCCTCTTGGAACCAACAACCAGCACCGCTGTCAGGCTCACCATCCTTGTGGGATCCCCCTGTGGCCACCATTTTTACTGCAGATGATTTCCCTCCTGATTTCACTCTGAACATTGACGCTGAAATGTCTACACAAGCTACTTGCAAGCAGACTGCAGGGGTATGTACACAACATCCTTTCCCTTCCTCCATACTGATACCATAAATAGGACCACCCTTTACTCACCTGGTTGGACGACCGCGACACATATCTTCAAGAGATGCTATGCTTGGAAGGCCGCGGCTCATACACTGACTCTAACTGTTATGCTAATGCGTAGAACCTAGTCAAAGTGCACACTCAAGTGTAGTGCGAAGATACTAAGAAGCTCAGGGGTCTCGCTATGACTAATCCTTAGACTAATCACTTGCGGAATGACCAGATTCTAGGCAATAGATTGCGTAGAACCAGATGCCTAACTAGAGTACAAGGGCAAAGTATTTATACTACTTGGAATGGCACACAGACCAGCTAAGTAAGGATGTGCACAGACCATCTGGGTCAAGGGGAATAGGAGGCAGTACAAGAGAACTGCCTAAAAGAGGTTATTCATCCATATCAAGCAGTTCGTCTGTAAAGGTAGTGTATCGCATGGTCAACGCCATAAGGGCGAAGCCCTCTCATGTATGTGAAGATGAATGGGCGAGAGTGTAGTTAGAAGAATAAAAAGGAAAGAAATCCATAACACTAACTGTCCCTTGTGTGGCAAAGAAACGCCGTGCTACATGTGCAAGGAATGTTTTGGTAGGGAGCTTTATTGTCAAGATTGCATTGTGACAATCCATGTACGCAACCCCCTCCATGTGATCAAGGTATGTTACATGCGCACATCTTGTAAAATCAGTTGCTCAGCTCTCTGTAGAAATGGAATGGCAAATTCTATGAACCTGCTTCGCTCAAGACCCTCAGACTACGAATTCAACTGGGTCACCCCTGTGGCCAGTCATGTCACAACCCCGAGCACTGTTTTGATGACACCTTTGTGGTCGTTGACACACCTGGTGTTATGCTCTTCATGCAATACACACTCAGGTTCACAACAGCTGGCTCGCTGGACTGTTCATTGCCATTGATGTCAATTTTTGCCTCAAGCGAAAGAAGGTCTTGAAAGACAGTGTGGACCCAAGTCTCAGCAAAGGCTGGGCCTACTTCATTGAGGAGGCATCATACAAGCCCTACCTCTCAAAGGTGGACAAAACGACTCAAGAGGTACATATGGTCTCAGATAATACAGTATACTTCTGATTCATTTACTCAGAGGAGCACGTGTTCGGGACACTCTGCTGTCAACATGGTGGACACCAAGGCCAATCAGGGTCTTGCAGCAACAGGTGTGGGTATGGTCAACTGTGCCCACTGTAATATGAAGCTCCCCAATGGCATCGGAGATCTCCAGAAGGGGGAAAAGTGGGTCGTCTCCATGTGGATTTTATATAAAGATTAATCATCTGGCGTTCAAGGTATATTAACATGGATTATCTATTTTTCTCAGCAATGTGCCACAACAGCACCAATGTACTGAATGTGTCTTACGATATCGCATGCCAGTGGTCCAAGCACTTGCAGGAACATATGTTAACGACAATACCACCACCACTACATCTCCAGCTCAACAAGAAACAAGTCACTTTTTTTGTGCCCAAATTCCACCTGCCTGCACATGTACAAGAATGTCAAATGACATTCTCATTTAATTTCTTACCTGGAGTCAGTCAAATGGATGGAGAGGCACCTGAGAGAGGGTGGGCTAACATAAACCCAGTTGCCTCAAGTACCAAAGAAATGGGCCCCAGGTTGAGGCATGACGTTCTTGATGACCACTTCATGTTGGAGTTTACAAACGTGAGAATAGCTTACATAAGCTACAGTAGTATTTTCGGTCATAGTACCTAGTTACACCTCAGCTGGTTTCCCAACCACTGAGGTGAGTACACTAACATTAGAGCTACCTATTATTAGTACTGACTACTTACAGTACTTATATATTCAATAGGTAAACTCAGCTGGTTTCCCAACCACTGAGTACTTAGATATTCAATACTTTGGTCACTCAAACTGGACTCAAATCACTGGCCTTCATATGTCATAAATACCCTCAGTTGGGCACTGGTCTCATGGTACATCACAGGATGCAGCATGCTCGAAAAACTGAAGACAGCCATTGACAAGCATGCAGAACTTCATGACGGGCTGAATGAACTGGAGAGTGCCCTTGCTCTTGAGCATGCGGACGATTTATGTAAAGCAATGGGAGATGCAAGTTCGGGAGTGGGAAGCAGACCAGTCAAAGACAAATCCATTTCAACACCAAGGAGAAAGTAAGTCATGTACTATTATCATGCTTTGAGCACACAATGATTGATAGTGTTTGGTGATAGCAATTTTGATGGCGAGCATCCGCCTTGCTCTTGCCAAAGAAGAGACTGAAGACTTACAATCAGGCCATGTGATTACCCTCCATCAGGATTGTACTGTGAGTGTGCTGATCAGTATGGAATTAGAGTTGGAGGAACAATAGTACGTGGCCATTTGTTATACATTCGAATTCTGTTCGATCTCTGTTCTCAGACGCCGCCTCAAAAATGAAAAGGCTGGCCTTAGCCTTCATGCGACAGACGACCAGGAGGCCAACCTTACCCAGCGAAGCAACACACTTCAGCGGTGCATTGATAGCTGGGTTCAATTACAGCATCTCTTCCTCCCCTTCCTTGTGGCCAAATGCACGAAGAATTTGACCAATGCCGATGCAATCATCCCCCCTGAGTCATACAAACTACTACTCCCCTCTGAGATCGGCAGCAGGTTCCCTTGCGATGAAAAATTGCAACATATTGAGTGAAGATTATGCTATGGCCAAGCTCATGATGCTCTGCATTCCCTATGGTTGAACCTACGTATAAGGAGCTACGTCCTCAAGTATAAAGATCAGAACCTTCATGGCCAAGGCACCAACACCTGGGCACGCAATACTCTGAAAGGGATCGAGGCTCGTATTAACACTGCAGCAAGTAGATATGGTGATGCCTACATGGCCCTTGTGAGGCTTTCTCCTCTGTTGAAGAAAGGCAGCCAGAATTTGGTTTTTCATCCTCTACATTGCATGGATATTTGGGGGATGTCAGACCTTCTTGAGGGAGAAACAGAGGGCACGAGAAAGGTCTCCTGGATATGGAGCATGCATGGTGCTACAGGAGATGAGGTAGATGTGGAGGGCGCATTGGAAGGCAGGTGAATTTTGCAAGTACAACACTGAACCAGCTGACAAAATGCCCTACAGATATGCAAACCGAGTGGTGCAAAGCCAGAGCATGAGCCCACCACTGGAACAAGGAGGTCCAGCTATTACTTGAGGAGATGTGACGCATTCTAGAGTTTTGTAACTGGGAGGCCAAGTGCTGGGATGAACACAGCCATTCCTTCTCCTCCATTGATCTGACCATCCTAGAAGGCCATTGTGCCTATGTGTTTTGCCAGGCATCCATCTGCCGTGCCCTCACCATTGGCTATCACTCATCGTGGGCTGACACTTTGGCCTTTGTGAAATGCATTGACGATGAAGAATGTAAAACCCCAGCCAAGGCAACATCTTACCAGGATGAGGGACATAAAAATACGAAAATGGACAACAGGTTGGGGTCGGGGGGGTGTCTTAGTCTTGCGCACTATGCGTTTTGGTATGGAAGTGCTTCTTGATGCGCCTCAGAGCTGATTTTGGAAATGATTGTCTGTAACTAATTGGGAACACTTCTTGATGTGCCTCAGAGCTGAATTTGGAATTGATTGTTCATTATAGAGTGCACAATGCATGCATTCCACCCCTTTGGGAATGGCTTCGAAAGGTTGTGCTTCATTTGACATAGTAATGCATGGCATATGGAATGTAGTAATGCAAGATATATCACAGCGATGCATCATCAGCAGGTCCTTTAAGCTTATGCATGACCAACATGAAACCGGGATGCATTACTGTTCGGGCGGGATAGTGGGACGGGCTATATATTTGGATTGTAGAAAAGTTGCATCACTGACTTATTGTAATAGCAGTAAATAATGCAACAAAGTGACAGGGAGAGGTGCCTGGTGAACCACCTCATCAATCCCCAACACCTTTAAGTGGTGAATGACCACCTGAATTCAAGACTGAACACCACCCTCATAGTGGAAGGGAACCACTACTCCAAGAGATTGATGAATTTGGCTGATCGGAAGGTGATGGCCAGCCCCTCACCACTGACAGGGAAGACATTCAGCCTTTCTGATCAGTGGGGGACTTTGAGTTTGCCGAGATTGCACTCAACAAGGGACAGATTGACCAGCTGCTGGGCCTCATCTCTCACATAACCAATGGAAAAGCTGAAGTAACACTGAGGAATGAAGCCAATCTCTGCAAGGCATATGACAATGCAGCGATAACATTGACTCCTGTGAGTATTTCCTTCATCACAGTGTCACCTGGTCACATTTACCACTTCAGGCATTTGCGTAGTTCTCAAGACATGAGGTTGCTGTACCATACAAACAAGAGGTGAAGACCTTCGACCTCCATACTCATTCATTGTGGGATTGGGCCCTGAATCTACTGGAAAATCCCATACTTGCCCCACACTTTGTTTGGGACACACAACGTGTCTACCACCACAATGGTGTCGAGTACCAGCACTTCTACAGCGAGCCATGGACAGGCGATCATTGGTGGGATATACAAGTGCATTGTCTATTATTATAATATGCTACACAACTATACACTCATGTTGATATTGTTGTTTACAAAATGTATCTACCATTGACATTATCCTGTCAATGGACTTTATAAGTCTTATCTCCCTGCTGACATTGCAAATGCTGTCCCCTTTGCCTTCATACTGTATGCTGACAAAACAAGACTTTCATCACATGGTTTGGTAAAAGGTTATCCGGTGGTTGTGCATTGCGCAAATCTTCCTGTGGACATCTGCAACAGCCAAGGATTCAGGGGTGGCTGCATAGTTGGCTGGTTGCCCATCATAAGTCCTTAGACTCCAAGTTGCACATTTAGTCTAAGTATATTAAATTCTCGTGTAATTTTAAATCCACCAGGTTCCTGAAAAGGCAAAAGAGGAAAGGAAGACAGGCTACATGAATATGAAACAAGTAGTCTGGCATGAGTCATTTCTCAAGCTACTCAAAGATGTTGCACAGTATTCAAAGACTGGATTCTGCCACACAAGTAGC
>JBBPQN010000864.1:0-11842 GCA_038092575.1 Boletus subluridellus
GGCCTTATGCCTAGGATGGGCTCTTGCCTCTGACTGGACATTCACCCATTGGACGATGAGTTCCCTTTCATCACAAGGACTCCAAGGGTTCTCACCTATCGACTGGACATTCCCCCGGACGTAGCATTTCTGTGCTACACAAGGACTGGATCCTCCCTGGAGTTTCCCTGGATCATCCCCTGATCCGACTCCTCACAGTTGGGCTGTGGCTCATCGCCTCACTGATCCTAGATCTTCTGACACACTGCCTCGTGATCCTATCTCACCCGAGCATTGCCACGTCGATCCTAGATCACCTGATCTTTGATCCTATTATACCCGTTCCGGTTTCTCCCTCGCATCATGTGACACGCGACGCGACGCGTCTTGGACACGGTTTCACCTACCCTAGATCTCTCTTACCATATCAGGTTAGACCGGCCCTAAACCACTGTACTAGTATATAAGTTTGAGCAGAGCTTGTACTTATCTCTAACCTGAATCTACTCATTCATACCCTGGGTTCTCTGCTCAACAAGAGCTCTTGGTAGACTATTCGGTTCCTTTGACCAGGTCGGTCATCATATACTCGCTTCCTCGCTCTCTCTCTCGTTGTCGTCGTCTTCAACATCGACCTTGACTCGATCGTTGTCGTCGTCTTCGATATCGACCTCGACTCGATCGTTGTCTTCAAGGACTCTTGAAGAGTAGCGTCTCAGGTTGGAGTACCATTGTTGCGGGTAAAACCATAACAAGGACTGCCCCAAGTCTACGTCCCAGGCAGCCAAGGGCTGCACAGCGACCACAACTCTGGAAGCTAAACTGGAAGCCTCCACCTTGGAGACAAAAAAATAGCCTGCGACCTCCGTGACTCTGCACAGACTGGAGGTTGCATTGAACCCACCTGTGCACCCAAGGAGATCCGTCTCAACGTGTCTGCTCTTTCAGATCCTAAGTTGCTTATGCCCTCCATTTCTTTAGTATCATATCCAATCCCTCCGTTTTCCATGCTTGTAGATTCTGGATCCTCCAACTGTTTTATCGATACTTCCTTTGTTAATAAACACGGACTTTCTACCTACCCCATGCCCCCACTTCAACTCCGCCTCTTCGATGGGACATCCAACAGCACCATTACCTGAGCCATCAATCTCTCCATCCATTTCGCAACCAGTGATATCACTCTGACGATGTTCTACGTCACTCCGCTGGACTCTACCTGTTCCCTTGTTCTAGGACACAACTGGCTCACCTGACACAATCCGTTGATTGACTGGGTTACGAGCAGTATCTCTTTCCGTGCACCTGAACAGAGCATGCCAGCACCCCTGAGCTCTCCTCTGCAGCCTCCAGAATCACTTCCTCCGGCTGATCCCATCCCATCTGATCCACTGCATTTCTCTGACCACAAGGCTCCACCTATCGCACTCATCAGTGCACCTGCCTTCACACTGGCTTGTCACCTCGAAGGCTCCATACAGTTTAGCCTGCAACTCCACCCCCAGGAGAGTGATCTCTGCTCCACCTCCCTCACTCCTCCAGAACAGGTCGACCTCTCCACTGTCCCTCCAGAATATCACAACTTCCCTGATGTGTTCAGCAAGAGCAAGGCCTCTATGCTTGCTCCGCATTGTGAACACAATCTGAAGATCGACCTTGAGGAAGGAGCATCCCCTCCACTGGGCACCACCTACTCCCTTTCCCCTTCTGAACTCAGCTCACTCCGCTTGTTCCTCGATGAGCACCTAGCAATGGGGTTCATCCATCCCTCCTCCTCTGCTCACACTGCTCTGGTCCTCTTTGTCCGCAAAAAGGATGGTTCACTCCGTCTTTGCATCGACTTGTGAGGACTCAACAAGATCACAAAGAAAGACCACTACCCACTTTCCCGCATCTCCGACCTCCTAGACGCTCCGAGCCGTGCCAAGATCTACACCAAAATTGACCTCTGGCATGCGTACCACTTGGTCTGCATTGCCAAGGGAGATGAATGGAAGACATCCTTCCGGACGTGCTATGGCTCCTATGAGTGGCTAGTCATGCCATTTGGTCTTACCAATGCCCCTGCGGCATTCCAGCAGTTTGTAAATACCATCTTCGCTGATCTCCTTGATGTTTGCATCATAGTCTACCTGGACGACATTCTTATCTACTCCGAAGACAAGGCCTCCCACAAGGAGCATGTCCAAGAAGTCCTCTGATGACTCCGCAAACATGGACTTTACACTAAGCCAGAAAAATGTGAATGGTCCACTGACACCACCGAGTACCTAGGCTATAACATCTCTCCCTCCGGTCTGTCTATGTCTCTGGACAAGGTTCAGACTGTGAAGGAATGGCCGGAACCTTGGAAGGTCAAGGATATCCAATCCTCCCTCGGATTCACAAATTTCTACCGTCGCTTTATAGCGAATTACTCCGATATCATTGTTCCTTTAACCCACCTTACCTGCAAAGGTACTCCCTGGAACTTCTCTGATGACTGTCGCTCTGCCTTCCACAACCTGAAGGAAGCCTTCACCACCGCTCCGATCCTTACCCATTGGGTTCCGGATGCTCTGCTGATCATAGTAACCAATGCCTCCAACTATGCTATTGCTGGCATTCTTTCCATCCGCTGCCTGGATGAAGAAATTTGGCCTGTCGCTTTCTACTCACGGACGCTTTCCGCTCCGGAACTCAACTATGACACCCACGATAAGGAACTCCTTGCCATCCATGAGTCTTTCCAGACTTGGCGGCACTATCTTGAAGGCTCCGGCACTCTGGTCGACGTTGTCACAGACCATAAGAACCTGGAGTATTTTGCGACCACCAAACTCCTGACTCACTGGCAAGCCTGGTGGTCGGAGTTCCTCTTCCAATTCAATATGGTCATTTGTTTCCGTCCCGGTCGCCTCGGCATGAAACCTGACTCCCTTACTAGATGCTGGGATGTCTATCCCAAAGAGGGGGATAAGGACTATGCTCGCGTCAATCCGCACAACTTCCGACCTGTATTCACTCAGGAGCAACTCACTTCGTCCCTCCAAGCCACTTACCTCGCAGCTCCAGTACTCCGAGCTAGCACCCTCTTCGATGTGGAACAACTCCACAGCGATATCCTTTCCGTGCTTCCCTCAGATCCTCTAGCCAAACTCCACATGTCTGACCCCACTGACTCTCGTTGGTCAGTTGATGAAGATGGTTTCCTCCATCTTGACAAGTGTATCTACGTCCCCGACACTAATGACCTCTGACTCCGAGTACTCCGGTACAAACATGACCATCTGCTCTCCAGACATTTCAGCCAGAACCGGACTTTGGAACTGATCCGCCGCAAATACACCTGGCCAGGAATCAGGACATTTGTCAAGGAATATGTCTCCTCCTGCACATCCTGTGCCCGCACAAAGGTTCCAAGACACTGGCCTTATGGATTGCTGAAGCAGCTCCCCATCCCGGAGAAGCCATGGAACTCCATCTCCATGGACTTCATTGAACAGCTCCCTGCTTCCTCTGGATATACTGCCATCCTCGTCGTCATGGACCGCTTATCCAAGCAATGCATATTCGTCCTGATGCACGACACAATCACATCTCCAGAGCTTGCAAAGCTCTTTCTACTCCACGTCTTTTCTAAGCACGGAGTTCCTTCCCACATCACCTCCGATTGAGGTACAGAGTTCGTGTCTCACTTCTTCCGCTCACTCGGGAAAGCCCTCAATATCCGTCTCCACTTCACCTCCGGTTACCACCCCGAAGGAGACGGTCAGACAGAACATATGAACCAGACTCTCGAGCAGTACCTCCGAGTCTATTGTAACTACCAGCAAGACAACTGGTCCAAACTCCTGCCACTAGTGGAGTTTGTGTACAACAACGCTCTGAGTGCTACTACCGGAGTTTCACCATTCTTTGCCAATAAAGGCTATCACCCCAACATCACTGTCCATCCCAAGCATGACCTCACCTCCGCAAAGGCATGAGAATACTCCATCAACCTCGACTCCCTCCACCAATTCCTCCATGAGGAAATGGCCGAAGCCCAGAAGTGATACCAAGGACCCGTGGACACTAGGCGAACTCCAGCACCGGACTTCAAAGTCGGTGACCAAGTTTTCGTCAAAGCAAAATATTTCTGCTCTACTAGGCCCTCTAAGAAACTCTCTGAGAAGAACTTAGGGCCATACACTATCATCGCTCAGGCTGGTAGCCTTTCCTTTACCCTCCGACTCCCAGAATCCATGAAGTCTGTTCACCCAGTCTTTCATGTCTCTCAGCTGGAACCCTCCATTCCAAACACTATCCCGAATCTCACCCAACCTCCGCCACCTCCGGTTGAAGTAGACGGTGAGCCAGAATTTGAGATTGCAGAGATTCTTGACTCTAAGATTGACCGTCGATGCCGGAGTTGCAAACTCCTTTACCTAGTACGCTGGTCGGGATACAAAGGCACTGACGAAGAGAACTCCTGGCTACTCACCACGGAACTTGGACATGCTTCCGAACTCATTGAAAACCATCATCTCCGATATCTGGACAAACCCGGACCTCACTCCGCATAACCATGAACGACATCACAAATTTGACAAAACTAATTACAAGGAGGAGTGGGCGTGTGCACGTATTCTACACCTCTGACTTGCTCTCTCCCCCTGCATCATCCTCCTCATCTTCCTCCTCATCCTCTGCTGCCGCTTCCGCCTCGCGTTGTGCCACCGCACTGCACTCCACCTCTGCGTCGGCCACCACCTCCACCACCCCTGACACCTCCAGCCCCTCTGACTCCAACTCCTCCGTGTCCATCTCTGCCCCATACACCTCCTCCACCTTGAGCTCCATGAGCGTCCCCAGCAGGCAGTTCTGGTGGTCCAGCCACCTGCAGAGACCCCGGATCAAGCTGCAGAACTCCATAGTGAGCTCCAATGGCACAACCGAGGCCTCTGCACTCGTCGATGCCCCTGCTCCCTTTGAGCCACCCTGCTCCGGCTCCGTCCAAGCCCTCTTCCTCTTCCCCCACAGTGACTCCGCCTCCTCCCTCTTTCTCCTCCACTCCGACTTCTCTGCGCCCAGCCTCACACACCTCCCCTTCGCCTCGATGAACGCTGTGCATGAAGTTGACTTACCGGGCCCGAGCTCACACTCAAACATGCGCTCCACACACCGCTCGCACTCTGGCAGCTCCGCCGCCCTCCCCTTGCCCTTGACAGAGCTCTGCTCTGCCCGGACTTGCTCAGCCTACGTTGGTTAGCGTGCATTGAATGTGGGTAAGCAGCCACTTACCCACTTCCTGACCTCCTTGGCCTTCCTGCACTCTGCAGCCTGCCACACTGAGTCCTGTTCTGCCCTCCGCTTCCTCGCTGCCTCTGCTGCCTCTGCTGCCTTGCGCGCTGCCTCATCCTCCTCCGCCTTGTGCCTTGCAGCCACCTCCGCCTCTGCCTTCTTCCATGCCTCCTCCACCTTCTTCTGCTCCTCCTCCGCTTTTTGTTCCTTCATGCGTCGCTGCTGTTCCATGTACTTTGCGGCGCAGATGTCATCGTCGTCATCGGTGCACTCTGCCAGACGCGCGTCGGACCAGTTCTTGAGGTCTTCATTGGTGGACATGATGGTTTAGGGTGAAGAAGAATGGACACACAGCATCAGATTATATATGCCTCCGAGTGGTGTCCACAATTTTCAGATTCTGACAATCACCACTCTGCATTGTTCCTCACCTAGGCCTTCAGGGGTTCAGGCCTAAGAGGGTGATACTGTCATATCCCAGAAATTCAGTAAGTCCAACCCCAGTCCTCTGGACCAACTCCATTTCTGTACATACGAACTCCGGCACGTTCCTGCTATAGACGTGACCCCTGACCTTCAGACCCTGTCCATATAACTTACGATACTTTACGTTCCATTCCTTGATCTCCATATATACTAGTCCTGCTGTATGTTCTCCTCCATACCTGTGCTCTGCTTAGGAACACAGCTCCGGCTTTACCTTACCTCCGACTCTTTACTTACAAACCAACTCCACCTCCGTTACTAATCCTATGTACCTCCAATGTATATAAGCTCTCCATACTACTCCTGTACTTCTTCAGTTTGAATATCAACTTAGTCTAACTCCTTCCCTCTGCTCAAGTCTCGAAGACTCTCTCTGAAACCTCTGCTCGACTTGACATCTAGTACGTCTTAAGTCTATCTCCGACCCTCAGTAAATTCCGGGACAACAGGACTCCTAGCAAGGGTGCACCACATAAGGTGAAGCCAAGTCCCGTCCGCTAGACAACTCTGGAGTTCCGGAGTTTGTCCTCCCCTTGGAGTTTACCAGTACTTAACAAGGACAGTGCAGTAGTCTTTTGTAGATGGGAGTTCCAAAGGAAAACCCCATTCGCAAGTTTGAGGTAAAAACCTGTCTGTGAGTGACCAGTAATTTTATCCTGACCCCAGTCTGAGTCAGTGTAGGCAATTAAGCCTTTGCCAGATGATCCATCATAAATCAGAGAGTAATCTGATGTGCCAAGTAAATATTGGCAAATGTAAAGGGCCTTTTCAAGGTGATCCTTTGATGGATTGGCTGATTGGTGGGCCAACTGTGTGACAGCATAGGTGATATCAGGCCTAGTCCCAATCATGAGATATAATAATAACCCAATGACTGTTTGAAAATGGGTCCTAAGTTCCGGGTTAACCAGTAGGTCATTCTTCTCTGGGTAATATCCCTGAGGTAGAGGAGTCTGAGTAGGCTTGGCATTGATCATTCCACAGTGCTCAAGGACCTTGTCAAGATAATTCCACTGGTCAATGTATATGCGGTGACCTTCTCGACGTATGTTCATTTGGAGGAATTCGTGTGGTTCCCTGAGATCTCGACATTCCCACTTTTTCATAAAAGCGGCCTTAAGTTTTTCAACTAGGCTCTTGCTGGGTCTGCAGAATAATGCGTCATTGACATAGATAATAGCGAGTACTAATTCATTTCCTCACTTGTACACAAAGAGACTGGCATCTGTTCGAAGCTGTTCAAATCCAAGTTCCTTCATGGATTTGTCTAGTGCATGCCACCAGGTAATACCAGCTTGCTTTAATCCATAGATTGCACGTAGAAGTCTTAGTACTTTGTTGCCTTTGTGTTTAGGTGGCAAGAAACCTTCAGGAAACTCCATGTAGAGTTCCTCTTCGAGGACTCCGTAGAGATAAGCAGATTGGACATCAAGTCCAGATATATGCCACTTTCCTAGGGCTGCTAAAGCTAGCATACATCGCACAGTTTCAAATCTGACAACCGGCGAGAATATTTGATCATAGTCTAGACCTTCCACTTGGGAGAAGCCTTTAGCAACTAGATGGGCTTTTTTATGGCCATCAGATTTCACATTGAAAACCCATCAATTCTTTATGACCTTGCAGCCAATGGGGTGATCAACTACTTCCCATACCTTGCGTTCTTTGAGCATTTGAAGCTCAGTTTTGCAGGCCTTCCACCAGAGTTTTTGTTCCTCTGCAGGTAATTTATTTATGTCCTTAAAGGACCATTCCTGATAATTGGGAGCATTTGATGATTCCACAAAAGGGATAGCTCGTTGACACAAGAAGGAAACTAAAGCATCTCCCCCTTCACTGGTCAGGCGTTCAACATCCTGCTCACTAGGAGTAGGAGAAGGTGGTAAGCTGCCAGGGACATTTGGAGTGTCTGGTGTCTGAGAGCCAGAGGGCTCTCTGATCAATCGTTCCCAAGATGAGTCCCTTTCAATGTCCTTCACTTGTTTTAGAGGATGACATTTGTCACCATAAATGTTACCAGGACAAACGGGAACTTTGCGAGTTCGCTCAGATCGTCGTAAAGGTGGAGGACCGATAGGAGGTGGGCATGGAGCCCTGGGAGGAGTCTGGGGGACTGGAGGAGGTATAGAAGTCTGTTCAGGGGAAGGCTGTCTCTGAGGTTCAGGGAGTGGTCCGAGAACTGGATCAGGCTTCTGGACAACTGTAGGCTCCAGGTCAGAATCGTCGGAGTCAGAGTCATCAGAGTGGTCAGAATGACCATCGGTATGTCGATGAGGGTTCCTAGGTGGGTGACTGATTGGCTTGTGAGGGCGAGCACTGGAACACCTTGGGAATAAATTCTCATCAAAGATGGCATAGGCAGATTTGTGTATGGAGCCATTAGGGCACATGAAGACATAGTTAGCGTCGTTTTCTGCAGTAACCCCTAAATACACCATTAACTGCGATTTGGGTTGCAATTTACCCTTGCGTGTCTCGTCAGGAGTGTGCACATAGGCACCACATCCAAAGACTTGCAAGTGGGAGATAGATGGTTTCTCCCCCTGAAGTAGTTCATGGGGGGTTTTCCATTGAAGGTGATTCATGGGAGTTCTATTATAGATGTAAGTTGCATGACAGAGTGCAAACTCCCAATAGAAACCAGGTAGGCAAGCATGAAGACGCATCGCCTGTGCCTTGTCCATTAAGGTGCAAATTAATCGCTCAGCATGACCGTTTTGTTGGTGTGCATAAGGGGCAGAATAGTGAATGTGAATACCATTGTCACGAAGGTACTCTTTGAAGGCCTTGGAGGTAAATTCTCCACCAGAGTCAGATTTAAAGCCTTTAATGTTGGTGTTGAACTGGGTGCGGATATAGGAGAAGAATTGTTTCATTACATGAAGTGCTTGGTCTTTGGACTGTAAGCAGTGAACCCATGTCATTGATGTATAGTCGTCATAATAGACGATGGCATATTTGTACTTGTGGTATGATTCCACTTCAAAAGATTTGAGATCTGAGTGTATCAGCTCAAACGGCGCAGTTGCCCTGCGCTCAGTATGAAGGAAGGACCTGTTGGGCTGTTTGCCTAATTGGCATCTGGTACAAATCTTCTCTTTCTTAGGTATCTCGATGTCAGGGAAGTCCTTTAGATGTTTTCGCACAGCTTTTATGACGTCCTTTGAAGGATGTCCCAAGTGGCGATGAAGGAGTTCATAGTCCACAGAGGCCATAGATATAGTCTTTGCATGTGGTTTGACGGCAGGAGCATGCATCCAAAACATTGTATCTGCTCCATGTGAATGGAAGGAGAGAGTGGTGTGTTTAGAGCACTTATCATAGAACTCGAATAGTCCAGGGGAAACCTGAACTGTGAGACATCAATCACGAAGCAGAGCACCCATGGAAATGAGTTTGATGTCTGTGGAGGGCATATAGATTACAGGCGATAATCGCACGTGTAAACCTTTAAAGTCGATGATGACTGTGCCTTCTCCTAGAATAGGAGCTTTGCCATTCATAGTAAACGAGAAGCGTGGTTCCTGAAACTCATGATACTTGATAAAATCACTTATTTGGTAAGTGAAGTGACAAAAGGCACCTGAGTCAAGTAGCCACATGTCTGGAGGTGGACGATGGTGATCATGTTGGTTTTCACATTCTTTGCCTTTACCAGAGACTTTCTGACAGTCATCACAAAATGTAGAGGGCAAAGTAGGTAGTATTGTCCGATCACTACCTACTATGGACGACAACGTATATAATATGTTTTTCTGTGGCGAAGAAAGTCGCGCATCAGTGTCTGAGTGGTGTGAGGAGGACTGAAATACTGACCAAGATTCCTTGCCCCAGATCTCATTGAGATCATCCTCATCCCAAGATTCGGCTGGGGGGCCCATGAAGGCACTGGAGGACGAGCTGACAACTGTGTCATCATCTTCTTCTTGAGTCGCAAAGAATTGCGAGAAGGCAGATGGGGAGGTGGCACGAGCACCGAGCTGGTTGGTGAGGGTGAGAGAGGAGGGACCACCTGGGGATAATCCAAGGTTGAGAGTGGGATGCACATCCGCATCATCAACGATGGGAGAGAAGGGATATGATTGAGGAGTGGAAAGTGGAGTCTCCTCAGTGACGTTCTCATCAAAAACGAAGAATTGATCCAGGTAGTCATCCTGGTAATCCTCACCTAATGACACTGTATCTTCCTCAATCTCCATGAGTGCATCATGTGCATCAATGGAGACTTCCTCAAGCCGCTCTGAGAGAGGGTGAGGATTGGAGGGGATGCCTCCAGACCAATCGATGTGGTGGTTAGCCACCAGGTCGAGGGTGCGAAGAGTTTTGCTGGTGGGCGTAATGCCCAGTTGGTGCACCAGAGAGATGGCATTCTTGGTGTGAGGAAAGGCAGGTTCCCCATAGTGGGTAGAACCCTGTGTGTGTGCCGAAGCACGTGGATCCAGGATGGGAGATGTAAATGTAAATGGTCCACTGGGGACCGAGACGGGAGCCACAAAGGTGAAGGAGGCGGCAGGAGCAGCATCAGAGGTGGTAGCATGGCACGCTTGCTTGTGCTGCTCTTGCTTCTCCTGACCAGCTTTGGATCGTTGTCCTTGACGATGGCATTTCTTCTTCTTATTGTCGTCCTTGGAGGAGGATGAACCAGCCTGGCCTTGCTGCTGTTGCTGGAAACTGGGGTCTCTCCCTTTCCGCTTGATGGCAGAAATCTTGTTTGCCTGTGGTGCAGCAGGCTTGTGGTGGTTTGCCTGTTGTTGCCAGGCAGCAGTGACAATCTCCTCAAGCTCAGTGAGGGATGGAACCTCAGATGTGGCAGCGGTGCTGGCAGTGGAGCCAGTGGGAATGGTGGCAATAGACTTCTGGTTCATGATCTGGGAGATGATGTTGGCATACCTCGGCATCTTGGATAGAGCAATCATGCTCTGTACCTTGGCCGAGATGGGGTATCCCAACTCACTGAGGCGCGCAAACTGCGCATTCAACTTGGCAAAGGAGGGAGCCAGATGGTTGCCATCAGGGATGACGGTATCCATCATTGTCTTGAACTCATGGAAAGCGTTGGCAATGGTGGGCTTGGAGTAAGCGGCCTCGATCTCGTTCCAGAAGAGGCCAGCATAATGCTGGGAGATAAACTTGGCTGCAATGTGCGGCTCCATCTTGAGGTGGATGGCCCCAAGAGCCTTGTCGTTATTGTCCTCCCACACGTGGATCTCCGTGCTGCGGTCCATGGTGATATTGCTGTTGGTGTCAATGACGTGGTTGGGCTGGTTGTGGCGGAGGATTGTCCAGAGATCCTGGGACCTGAGGTAGGACTCCATGTAGGTAGCCCAATGCTTGTGGTTGGTGCCGTTAAGGCAGGGAAGGTCTTTAAGAGTGGAAGACATGGTTTTCTGTGGATGAAGGGACATCAGTACTATCCTAAATCAATGAAAGAATCAAAGAAAAAGGTGGCGAATGAGTTGTGCATTCCTGAACGTTTCAATCCAACAGAGTTTCCCCTTAGGATGTGGGTGACATTTTAACACCTTGAGCATAAGTATTTGGAATACTTACACAGGCAGTCTGGTGTGAAATGCACAAGATGTGTCCTACATTCTGTCTTGCTTTGTGTAAGGACACGAAAGCAGACGTGTCAGGTTCAGTGTGAAAACACATGGAACCAACTGGAAAACCACTGTGCAATTAAGCACAAGCGGGGCTCATAACCTGTTGAACTAGCGCATGTATTGGCTAGAGTTATGCAAAGCGTACTTACCTGCTGACTAAGCAAGGTAACGATGAATGTAGTGGTTGGGGATTAAGAAGTGATTAGAACTCAGCTCAGCTGAGTTTGTACTTAAGTACATTGAACATGTGAACAATTATACGAGTATGGTAAATACTACTCCTATCATTCAACAGAGATGAATACCATGTACAAAACGATGATGAATTTTCAGATGGTAACATTCCATTGAATAAGTAATGTTGTGGTCTGTAGTGTCATTCATTGTGGATAGTATGTTCCTTGTGCTTGCTGATACATCTGTTACACTCTAATTTCAATACTGTGGATTGTAGTAGATATAATGCAATGGCTAATGTCCATTATGTATTATTGTTAATGATGTCCATT
>JBBPQN010000865.1:0-11830 GCA_038092575.1 Boletus subluridellus
CGGATCAGAACAAGGCAGTGCCTTCGGAAGAAGTCGGAATGGGTTGGAAGTCCGTGAAGGCTTCATCGGATAACTCGTACTCCTGGAGTGACATGATAATGTTGTCCCATAGAAACGACTCAGGATAGTCCAGCGACAAAGAGGAAGGGGAAAATAAAGGGGGGGTGTCACCACTCGTAACAGATGGGACTTGGCTTCACTGTATGTGATGCACCCTTGTCAGGAGTCCAGGTTTGTTCCAGAATTTACTAGAGGGTCATACTTAGACTTAAGATGTACTAGACATCAAGTCAAGTGGAGGTTAACAGAGAAGAGTTAATACTAAGTTGATATTTGAACTGAGGGGAAGTACAGGGGTTACAGAGGTTTATATACTACAGAGTTGTAGGGGATTACTAACAGAGTGGAGCTGATTTGTAAGTAAAGGAGTCGGAGGTAAAGTAAAGCCAGAGCTGTGCTCCTAAGCAGAACACAGGTTTGGAGGGGAACTGAGAGCGGAGCTAGTATAAATGAAAAAGGACATAAGGTAACATAGGTATGAACAAGGTCTGAAGGTCAGGGGTCGTGTCTCTAGTGAGAACACACCAGAGTTCATATGTACAAGAAATGGAGTTGGTCCAGAGGACTGGGGTTGGACTTAGTAGAATACAGGATATGACAGTGTGGAAGACAAACCATATATTCTTACCATTTCATATGGCAATGATGAAAATATTAAGACAATCAAAGAATCTGATTTGAATGAACTGAAATCAGTTATCGCCAAGTTGAGTGTTTTATTGCACACTTATAATGCAAAAATTGAGAAGTTACATAAAAAGGAAAATCAAGAAGGAAATTGAAGATGTAAAAGAATTGAGGCTTCACAGGTGGATAACAGATGAAGAACTGGATATTGTGAGAGAACTCTGACCCAGTTTTGTGTCCAGATGTCAAAGTGTTCAGAGATTCATTGATGCTCACCCACTCACAACAGAAGAATAGGAGGAAAATAGGCTTTATTTGCAGGATTGGAGCAATGTGTTATTCAGTGTTTCTTCACCATTCTATATTTACACAATGAATAGCATCCAGGATGAAAGAGGGGTCTATTTGTCACTGTTGATGATTTGCAAATGAATGTACAAACCATATGACCTTACCTGCCAGCAAGATAACATACATTCTTCCATCTGACCCCATCCCGTTGATCTTGGTCTCATCTAACCAAATGACCCTAGTTCAGTCCTCCACAGTCCAGTGTTGTACTTGAGAGCAAAGGCCAGCCTGTGTTGCCTATGTCTAACAGATAAGAGTGGTTTATTTTTCTTGACTACAGCCTTTAGAGATGTAGACTTGAGCACATTTGGAACAGTTTGTGAAGAGGCAGGAGAGAGGGCAGAATTGATGAGATGCGTTGCCTGGACAGCATTTTCAACCTTGCCAAAGGTAATACTAGAGATAATTCTCCTTTTATTAGTAGAAGAAAGCTTGGAAGGACATCCTAATTTGATGTTTTCCATGCCTGGATGGATCTCTTTAATAACCCTGGCCACAGTAGACTTCCCCAGACCAGTTTGGGAGGATACTTTCTTAGCAGAGAGGCCAGATTCAGAGAGAACAAGGATATTGGCTCTAGCAGAGGCAGAAATGGATTTCATGGTGAAATAGGATTAGTTGGGTGGTATCCCTGCCCTTTATATTACTCAGAATTAAGGTCAAGGACATCCAATCCTTCCTTGGATTCACAAATTTCTACCGTCACTTTATAGTGAATTACTCCAGTATCATCATTTCTTTAACCTGCCTTATTCACAAAGGCACTCCATGGAACTTTTCTGATGACTGTTGTTTGGCCTTCTGCAACCTGAAGGAAGCCTTCACTACTACTCCAATCCTTACCCATTGGGCTCCAGATGCTCCACTGATCATGAAAACCAATGCCTCCAACTACACTATCACTGGTATTCTTTCCATCTATTGCTCAGATGAAGAGATCTGACCAGTCACTTTCTACTCACAGACACTTTCCACCCTGGAACTCAACTATGACACCCATGACAAGGAGCTCCTCACTATTCATGAGTCCTTCCAGACTTGGCAACACTACCTTGAGGGCTCTGGTACTCTGATCAACATCATCACAGACCACAAAAACCTGGAACAAAAATTTGGAATATTTTGCTACCACTAAACTCCTGACTCACCAGCAAGCCCAGTGGCCAGAGTTCCTCTCCAAGTCCAATATGGTCATTCATTTCCACCCCAGTCACCTTGGTGCAAAGCCTGACTCCCTTACTAGACACTGGGACATCTATTCCAAAGAGGGGGATAAGGACTACGCTCATGTCAATCCACACAACTTCTGACTGGTATTCACTCAGGAGCAACTTGCTTTGTCCCTCTGAGCCACTTACCTCACAGCTCTGGTCCTCCAAGCTAGCACCCTCTTTGATGTGAAACAACTCCATAGTGACATCCTCTCCACACTTCCCTCAGATCCACTGGCTGAACTCCACATGTCTGACTCCCCCAACTCTCACTGGTCTGTTGATGACAATGGATTCCTCCATCTCAACAATCACATCTACACCCCTGATGCAAATGACTTCCATCTCCAAGTCCTCTGGTATAAACATGACCATCTGCTCTCTGGACATTTTGGCCAGAACCAGACTTTGGAACTTATTCACTGTGAATACACTTGGCCAGGAGTCAGGACCTTTGTCAAGGAATATGTTTCCTCCTGTACATCCTGTGCCCATGCAAAGGTTCCAAGACACCAGCCCTACAGACTACTGAAGCAACTCCCAATCCTGGAGAAGCCACAGAACTCCATTTCCATGGACTTCATCAAACAGCTCCCTGCATCCTTTGAATACACCACTATTCTCATTGTTGTGGATTGCCTCTCCACACAATGCATATTCATCCTAACGCATGACACAATCACATCTCCAGAGCTCACAAAGCTCTTCCTACTCCACATCTTTTCCAAGCACAGAGTTCCCTTCTATATCACCTCTGATCAAGATTCAGAGTTCATGTCCCATTTTTTCCACTCACTTGGGAAAGCCTTTGACATCTGCCTCCATTTCACTTCCGGTTATCACCCGAAAGGAGATGGTCAGATAAAATGCATGAATCAGACTCTCAAGCAATACCTCCAAGTGTATTGTAATTACCAGCAAGACAACTGGTTCAAACTCCTGCCTCTAGCAGAGTTCATGTACAACAATGCTCCAAGTGCTACTACTGGAGTTTCACCATTCTTTGCCAATAAAGGCTATCATCCTAATGTCACAGTCCATCCCAAGTGTGACCTCACTTCCACAAAGGCACAAGAGTACTCTGTAGACCTCAATTCCCTCCATCAATTCCTCCAAGAGGAAATGGCCCATGCTCAAGAGTGATATCAAGGATCTGCAGATGCCAAACAAACTCCAGTGCCAGACTTCAAAGTTGGTGACCAGGTTTTCATCAAGGCAAAATATTTCTGCTCTACTAGGCCCTCCAAGAAACTCTCTGAGAAGAACTTGGGTCCCTATACTATCATCACTCAGGCTGGAAGCCACTCCTTCACCCTCTGACTTCCAGATTCTATGAAGTCCATTCACCCAGTTTTCCACATTTCACAATTGGAACCTTCCATTCCAAATACCATTCCAAATCACATCCAACCTCCACCACCTCTGGTTGAAGTAGATGGTGAACCAGAGTTTGAGATCACTGAGATCCTTAACTCCAAGATCAACTGTCAACACTGGAGTTGCAAACTCCTTTACCTCATACAATGGTCAGGATATGAAGGCACAAATAAAGAGAATTCCTGGCTGCTTACCATGGAACTTGGTCATGCTTCTGAACTTGTTCAGGACTTTCTTCTCCAATATCCAGATAAACCTGGACCTCACTCCACTTAAATGAACAAGATCATAATTTCAATGAAAATTAAATACAAGGAGGTGCAGACTACACTACTCTACACCTCCACAACCTCTATGTTGTCCTCTGCTTCTCCCTCCACATCCTCCTCCTCCTCCTCCTCCTCTTCCTCCACCACCTTCTCCACCTTTGCTTTCATCTGCACCATCTCCTTTGCAGAGACCTCCTCCTCTGTCTTTAACTCAATGAGCTGCTCCAGCAGCCCATTTTGAATGTTGAGCCACTGGCAGAGATCCTGCACCAAGCTGCACAGCCCCCATGAGAGCTGCACAGATAGGGCAGGGGCCTCCACACTTGTCAACCTCTCCTCTCACAGCTTTGCCACCTTTGATCCACCTAACTCTGCCTCCATCCATGCCCTCTTCCTCTTCCCCTGCGGCAACTCCACCTCCACCCTCTTTCTCCAGTGCTCCAGCTTCTCCACACCTGGCCTCATGCACTTCTCCTTCACCTCAATGCGTGCTGTGCATGAAGTGGACTTACTGGATCCAAGCTCACACTTGAACCCACACTCCACACACCGTTCACACTCTGGCAGCTCTGCCACCCTCCCTTTGCCCTTGACAGAGCCCTGCTCCACCTGGACTTGCTCAGCCTATTCTAGTCAGTATGCATCAAGAGGGGCAGTGAGTAACTCACCCTTTTCTTAACCTCCTCCTTGGCCTTCCTGTGCTCCACAGCCATCCATGTTGTCTCCTGCTCCACCTTGCACTTCTCTGCCACCTTGCACTTTTCCTCTGCCTTGCACTTGGCCTCAGCCTCAGCTTCAGCCTTCTTCCACTCCTCCTCAGCCTTCTGCTCCTTCACTGATCACCACCACTCAGCATACTTGGCAGTGCAGATGTCATCCTCATCATTGGTGCACTCTGCCAAGTGTTCATTGGACCAACTCTCGATGTCTGCAATATTGGACATGGTGGTTTAGGATGAAGAAGCACAGACACACAGCATCAGATTTTATACACCTCTGAGTGGTATTCACAAATTTCAGACTCCAAATTTCCACTCCACATTGTTCCTCACCTAGGCCTTCAGGGGTTCAGGCCTAAGAGGGGGATACTGTCATATCCCGGAAATCTAGTAAGTCCAGCCCCAGCCCTCCAAACCCATCTCCATATGAACTCTGGTGCATTCTTGCTCGAGATGCATCCCCTGACCCCCAGACCTCATCTATACTTACAACCTGTACTTACATACATTCCATTATATTTCTATACCTCTGTATATACTGGTCTCACTCTCATTTCTCCTCCATACCTGTGTTCCACTTAGGAGCACAGCTCCAGCTTTATCTTACCTCCAAACTCCTACTTACAAACCAGCTCCATCTCTGTTACTAATCCCCTATACCTCCATAGTATATAAACTCTCCAAACAAACTCCTGTATTTTCATTAGTTCAAATATCAACTTAGATGAACTCCTCTTCCTTCCGCTTGAGTCTTGAAGACTCTCCTTTGACCTCCACTCAACTTGACATCTAGAACATCTTAAGTCCATCTCTGACCCTCAGTAAATTCCAGGACAGCAATAGGATTCCTGACAAGGGTGCTGTTACACTAATGTGTAGAACCTAGTCAAAGCACACACTCAAGTGTAGTGTGAAGACACTAAGAAGTCCAGGGGTCTTGCTATGACAAAGCAGAAGCTTAATCACTCACAGAATGACCAGGCTCTAGCAAGTAGATTGTGTAGAACTAGATGTGGAACTATAGTACAAAGGTGACATATTTATACTACTGGGTAAGGCACACAGACCATGTGGACACAGACCATCTGGGTAGAGGGGAAAATGAGGCAATGCAAGAGAATTGCCTAGAAGAGGTCAATCATCCAAATTGAGCACATTGTTTGTAAAAGTAGTGTATCTCAAAGTAAGCACCATAAGGGTGTAAGCCTCTTGCATATGAGAAGACAAATGTGCAAGAGTGTAGTTAGAAGAATAAAAAGAAAAGAAATCTGTAACATTACCCCCTTCATATGGAAGAGACTCCAACTCTTCCTCATCCTCAATATTCTCCAGTTCTAGCTGGGTCAGTTCCTTGGTGTCATATCCCAGAAATTCAGTAAGTCCAACCCTGGTCCTCTGGACCAACTCCGTTTCTGTACATATGAACTCCAGTGCATTCTTGCTATAGACGCGACCCCTGACCTTCGGACCCTGTCCATATAACTTACGATACTTTACGTTCCATTTCTTGATCTCCGTATATACTAGTCCCACTGTATGTTCTCCTCTGTACCTGTGCTCCGCTTAGGAACACAGCTCCGGCTTTACCTTGCCTCTGACTCTGTACTTACAAACCAACTCCACCTCCGTTACTAATCCTATGTACCTCTGACGTATATAAGCTCTCTGTACTACTCCTGTATTTCCTCAGTTCAAATATCAACTTAGTCTAACTCCTTCCCTCCACTCGAGTCTCAAAGACTCTCTGAAACCTCTGCTCGACTTGACGTCTAGTACATCTTAAGTCTATCTCCGACCATCAGTAAATTCCAGGACAACAGGACTCCTAGCAAGGGTGCACCACATATGGTGAAGCCAAGTCCTGTCCACTAGACAACTCCGGAGTTTCGGAGTTCATTCTCCCCTCAGAGTTTATCAGTACTTAACAGTATATTCAAACTCCCACTTGTTATGAGTCTAACCTATGGCTACATGCACTACCAGATCCCAAACCCGCGCCCTAGGCGCAAACCCTCTGCCATCTCCCAGATACAATCCTCTCAGTGTCTTTGGAAGCAGCTGACGTGGCCCAGAACTCGTCAGCCAATTCCAGGGCTTTTCCGCCCGACACACCCCAGGCTCTGCCTCTCAAGTGTGCCCCACTCTGGAGTCCCCTACTCCAGGAGCGCGCATCGTCAAGCTTGAACTCAACAAAGATAGAAGCAAGATATCTGCCCAAACCAGTCACCGCTCTGATCACAGAGCGCGAGACCCCCACTTCCCCGACGACGGAGATGCTCCAGGAGACCCCGACTTCCCTGGAGATGATCCGTTCGATGATGATCCTGACTTCCCCAGTGATGACGACAATCTGAACAACTCTGACAATGAGCACATCCCTCGAGACATTCTCGCTCTTCTTGCAAGTGCCATCCAAGGCCTTGCCCGCTCCACACATTGTCCTGCCTCCAACTCTACCCCCCACACTAAAGTCCGAGAACCAGATCAGTTTGATGGGACTGAACCCCAAAAACTCCAGGTCTTCCTAGTGCAATGCGAGTTGAACTTCCAAGACCGCCCCAAGGCTTTCAGCATGGACCGCACCAAGGTTACCTTCGCACAGTCATACCTAAAGGGTATGGCTCTGGAATGGTTTGAACCGGACCTTCTCCAGATGGAAGATCCCCCACTCCGCCCTCTCTGGATGGACAACTTCAAGGACTTTGTCCTCAAACTCCAGACCAATTTCGGTCTGCATGACCCCATCGGAGATGCAGAGCACCAGCTCGATCACTTGTCCATGAAGGACACTCAGCACCTCAATAAGTATGTGGTCAAATTCAATAGAATTGCTTCACAGGTCCGCAGTTATGGAGAAGGTGCCCTCCGGCACCATTTCTACAATGGTCTGCCAGACCGCATCAAAGACAAAATCTCCTGCGTCGGAAAACCCCCGATGCTCTCCGAACTCCGAGTTCTCGCTCAGGTGATTGATGCACGCTACTGGGAGCGCAAGTCCGAGATCGGCCGTCAAGTGAAGAACGCCAACCAATTCTCCACATCCAAGTCTGACAAACCCTCCACTCCTGTGCCTTCTGCCCCTCGCCCCTTCAACGGTGGCTCCAAGGACTCCAAGGAGTCAAAAGGCAAAAGAGCATCCACCTCCACAGCTCCGAAACTGGACTTGTCGTCTAAATTAGGGAAAGGCGGCAAGCTAACCAACGAGGAGCACAAATGCCGGTTTGACAACAAACTGTGCATGTTCTGTGGACTCACTGGCCACATGGCTAAGGACTGCCCTAAGTCTACGTCCCAGGCAGCCAAGGGCCATGCAGCGACCACAACTCTGGAAGCTAAACTGGAGGCCTCCACCTTGGAGACAAAAAAATAGCCTGCAACCTCCATGACTCTGCATGGACTGGAGGTTGTGTTGAACCCACCCGTGCACTCAAGGAGATCCGTCTCAACGCATCCACTCTTTCAGATCCTAAGTTGCTTATGCCCTCCATCACTTTAGTATCATATCCGATCTCTCCGTTTTCCACACTTGTAGACTCCGGATCCTCCGACTGTTTTATTGATACTTCCTTTGTTAATAAACATGGACTTTCTACCTACCCCATGCCCCTCCTTCAACTCTGCCTCTTCGATGGGACATCCAACAGCACCATTACCCGAGCCATCAATCTCTCCGTCCATTTCACAACTGGTGATATCACTCTGACGATGTTCTATGTCACTCCGCTGGACTCCTCCTGTTCCCTTGTTCTAGGACACAACTGGCTCACCTGACACAATCCATTGATTGACTGGGTTACGAGCAGTATCTCTTTCCGTGCACCTGAACAGAGCATGCCAGCACCCCCGAGCTCTCCTCCGCAGCCCCCGGAATCACTTCCTCTGGCTGACCCTACCCCTGATCCACTGCGTTTCTCCAATCGCAAGGCTCCGCCCATCGCACTCGTCAGTGCACCTGCCTTTGCACTGGCCTGTCACCTCGAGGGCTCTGTTCAGTTTAGCCTGCAACTCTGCCCCCAGGAGAGTGATCTCTGTTCCGTTTTCCTCACCCCTCCAGAACAGGTCGACCTCTCCACTGTCCCTCCGGAATATCACGATTTCTCCGACATGTTCAGCAAGAGCAAGGCTTCTACGCTTGCTCCGCATCGCGAACACAATCTGAAGATCAACCTTGAGGAAGGGGCATCTCCCCCACTGGGCACCACCTACTCCCTTTTCCCTTCCGAACTTGGCTCACTCCGCTTGTTCCTCAATGAGCACCTAGCAATGGGGTTCATCCGTCCCTCCTCCTCTGCTCACACTGCTCCGGTCCTCTTTGTCTGCAAGAAGGATGGTTCCCTCCATCTTTCTGTCGACTTCCGAGGACTCAACAAGATCACGAAGAAAGACCACTACCCACTTCCCCACATCTCCGACCTCCTAGATGCTCCGAGCCACGCCAAGATCTACACCAAAATCAACCTCTGGCACACATACCACCTGGTCCGCATCACCGAGGGAGATGAATGGAAGACGTCCTTCCGGACGCGCTACGGCTCCTATGAGTGGCTAGTCATGCCAATGCTCCCGCGGCATTCCAGTGGTTTGTAAATACCATCTTCGCTGATCTCCTTGATGTTTGCATCATAGTCTACCTGGACGACATTCTTATCTACTCCGAAGACAAGGCCTCCCACAAAGAGCATGTCTGAGAAGTCCTCCAACAACTCCACAAACATGGACTTTACACTAAGCCAGAAAAATGCGAATGGTCCACTGACACTACTGAGTACCTAGGCTATAACATCTCTCCCTCCGGTCTTTTGATGTCTCCGGACAAAGTCCAGACTGTGAAGGAATGGCCGGAACCTCGAAAGGTCAAGGATATCCAATCCTTCCTTGGATTCACAAATTTCTACTGTCGCTTTATAGCGAATTACTCCGATATCGTCGTTCCTTTAACCCACCTTACCCACAAAGGTACTCCCTGGAACTTCTCCAACGACTGTCACTCCACCTTCCACAACCTGAAGGAAGCCTTCACCACTGCTCTGATCCTTACCCATTGGGTTCTGGACACTCCGCTGATCATAGAAACTGACACCTCCAACTACGCTATCACTGGCATTCTTTCCATCTGCTGCCTGGATGAAGAAATTCGGCCTGTCACTTTCTACTCATGGACGCTTTCTGCTCCAGAGCTCAACTATGACACCCACGATGAGGAACTCCTTGCCATCCATGAGTCCTTCCAGACTTGGCGACACTATCTTGAAGGCTCCGGCACTCTGATCGACGTCATCACAGACCACAAGAACCTAGAGTACTTTGTGACCACTGAACTCCTGACTTGCCAGCAAGCCCGGTGGTCGGAGTTCCTCTCCCAATTTAACATGATCATTTGTTTCCGTCCTGGATGCCTCAGTGCGAAACCTGACTCCCTTACTAGACGCTGGGACATCTATCCCAAAGAGGGGGATAAGGACTATGCTCGTGTCAATCTGCACAACTTCCGCCCCGTATTCACTCAGGAGCAACTCGCTTCGTCCCTCCAAGCCACTTACCTTGCAGCTCTGGTCCTCCGAGCTAGCACCCTCTTCGATGTGGAACAACTCCACAGCAATATCCTTTCTGTGCTTCCCTCAGATCCTCTAGCCGAACTCCACATGTCTGACCCCACCGACTCTCACTGGTCAGTCGATGAAGACGGTTTCCTCCGTCTCGACAAGCATATCTATGTCCCCAACACTAATGACCTCCGACTCCGAGTACTCCGTTACAAACATGACCATCCACTCTCCAGACATTTCGGCCAGAACCAGACTTTGGAACTGATCTGCCACGAATATACCTGGCCAGGAATCAGGACATTTGTCAAGGAATACATTTCCTCCTGCACATCCTGTGCCCAAGTGAAGGTTCCAAGACACTAGCCCTATGGATTATTGAAGCAACTCCCCATCCCGGAGAAGCCATGGAACTCCATCTCCATGGACTTCATCGAACAGCTCCCTGCATCCTCCGGGTACACCACCATCCTCATCATTGTGGACCACTTATCCAAGTAATGCATATTCATCCCGATGCACGACACAATCACATCTCTGGAGCTCGCAAAGCTCTTTCTACTCCACGTCTTTTCTAAGCACGGAGTTCCTTCCCACATTACCTCCAATTGAGGTATGGAGTTTGTGTCTCACTTCTTCCGCTCACTCGGGAAAGCCCTCGATATCCGTCTCCACTTCACCTCCAGTTACCACCCTGAAGGAGACGGTCAGACAGAACGCATGAACCAGACTCTCGAGCAGTACCTCTGAGTCTATTGTAATTACCAGCAAGACAACTGGTCCAAACTCCTGCCTTTAGCGGAGTTCACATACAACAACGCTCCGAGTGCTACTACCGGAGTTTCACCGTTCTTCGCCAATAAAGGCTATCACCCCAACATCACTGTCCATCCCGAGCGTGACCTCACCTCTGCAAAAGCACGAGAATACTCTGTTGACCTCAACTCCCTCCACCAATTCCTCCATGAGGAAATGGCCAAAGCCCAGAAGCAATACCAAGGACCTGTGGATGCTAGGTGAACTCCAGCACCGGACTTCAAAGTCGGTGACCAGGTTTTCATCAAAGCAAAGTATTTCCACTCTACTAGGCCCTCTAAGAAACTCTCTGAGAAGAACTTAGGACTGTACACTATCATCGCTCAGGCTGGTAGCCTCTCCTTCACCCTCCAACTCCCAGAATCCATGAAGTCCGTTCACCCAGTCTGCCACGTCTCTCAGCTGGAACCCTCTGTTCTGAACACTATCCCGAATTGCACCCAACCTCCGCCACCTCTGGTCGAAGTAGACAGCGAGCCAGAATTTGAGATCACAGAGATTCTCGACTCCAAGATCGACCGTTGATGCCGGAGTTGCAAACTCCTTTACCTAGTATGATGGTTGGGATACGAAGGCACTGACAAAGAGAACTCCTGGCTACTCGCCATGGAACTTGGACACACATCTGAACTCATTGAGAATTTCCATCTCCGATATCTGGACAAACCCGGACCTCACTCTGCATAACCACAAACGAAGTCAATTTCTATGAAAACTAGTTACAAGGGGAGGCGCTGACCTGCATGAAACTGGTTTCATGCATAGTCAGAAAAGCTACCACCCGAGAATGGATATTTCTACCACTTGGAGCGGTTAGAATCCTTGGATACTATAGGGCCAGATAACCCTTAGTATGA
>JBBPQN010000866.1:0-11828 GCA_038092575.1 Boletus subluridellus
CGCCAGTCACGATCAAACGCATCGAGCGGAACAAGCGCAAGTTTGTCACGGCTATCCATGGCCTCGAAGCGTTTGGTGGGTTGCTTGCAGGTGCCTTTACGAGTGACAGCTTTGCTGACAAGCACGCCGCGTGTACGACAGACATTGAGTTGAAGAAGGCAGCCAAGTTCCTGGCCCAGAAATTTGCAACAGGCGCATCTGTTACGAAGAACGCACAAGGACAAGATGAGATTGTCGTGCAAGGAGACGTGTCTGACGACGTTCTGGAGCTCATCGAGAATAACACAGGTGTCTTCAAAGGGATCCCTACGGCAAACGTGGAACTAGTGGAAGACAAGAAGAAGAAAGCGGCTGAGTAGCTGTAGAACTATAATTTCACGCGTTGTATCGTGTACATCATCATCTACCCATGTACATTGGTTGCCGAGTGCTATGATGTCATTCCAACCCATTTAAATTTATTTAGCTGAGTCGACTCCTATTCATACTTTCCCCAACACCCTGGTTGACGTCGATACACCATGTTGCCAACCACAGCAATACTCCGTCGACTTTCCGCAGTCCCAACTGGCCCAAGCTGCAGACTTCTTGCCCGTACCATCCACGGAGACCGCATAACCCGACAACAACGCAACCCGCCAAACCCTGTCTCACACGGAGCAGAGAACTACTTCGTGGACGGCGACGACACACCTCCACCAAACAACACTATATATAAGGTGGATGCGACCTCAGACGCCGCGCAGAGTGCATACGAGCCACCTTCTGGGCCGTGGAGCCGGGCGGGTGCGGGGTCGGAGGAGTACCGGACTGTCAGCAAGGACGAACCATATGATGTGCCGAATGATCCAGACGTGAAGCTGAGGTATGGCGGAAAGAAGAGATATACGGAGGACAAGGGTCCGGAAACGAGCAAAGCTGGGGAGGGGCCGGAAGGAAGGGAGCGTTGGGGCCGGAAACCTGAAGGACAAGCTTGACCGAACACTGTGTGTGCGTAGGGATTGCCTTTCCACAGATCCCGAATCTTACTCAGCTCTTACAGCACAGATAGCTTGATCTTGAGTGGTGGTTTTCTCAGGGCGCCCAGAAGCTATTTTACATAGTGCTTGAAACTCTGGCAGTGCAGAGGACTCACATCGCTGAGGCTCAATCCCTGGATGACTCTGTAGGACCAATATTATGTTTCGAACGCACTTGTTTGTCATTTCGGAAGAACAGACGTTGATGTAGGCACTGGACTAATAGACTATAGTCTGTTCGCCGTCGCCAGTGGCCACAGAAAAATAGAGGCACCGCCGGTCCGCATGGGCCAGTGCCATTAGGATAATACCCTGAAGGACAACCGAACAATGACCTGGGACCCAAATATCAGCCGAACCATTTAACAGTAGGCCAGTTTTATGTAAATCACTGCAACAACTCTGTTCATGACACTATCCTTGGTTCGCGTAGAAGGAGGACAGGGTTTGAATGCACATACGCACGTCGGGATCGATCTAGACCGGGATGCGGTAAACGAGGGTAGACAAGTTGATTCTATTCCAAGCGCACTCCCGGCGCTGACGTGCGGAGTAACAAATTCGCTCGTGGCGGACCAAAGTTTTAGCTCGGTTAATGGCATACTGCAATTTTCGGTCAAACTCCAGTCATGTGTACTTCTTCAAGCCAATTGAATTACTCAAGGTTCGTTCTTCAGGTACCACTCTAACAGGAAGTATTTTGTCCAGAAGTAATCATATCTCGGATCCGCCTCGCCTCACGAGCGGTCATGATTATGGAGACATTCCATCAAGCACCGTTCCATCAGAATGCGTATGTACATGCCGACACTTTTCCTACACCAGTACTAGGTCAGGGCCCTTTCTCAAGTTGAAGTGCATCACCCCGTCATGATTGGTCATTCAGTTTCAAACACGAGGCCGCACACCGTATAATGAACCAGACTGCTCTACTTTGGTAGTCCATTTTCCACCCCAATCGCTCCTCATGGTCGTCATCGATCCCTCCCGAGCCAGCCAATGCCCTGTACGTTCATCCAGTCAGCCTTCGATGTCTCAGCCTCCTGCGAGATGCCCAGTCTCAAATGTGCCAATCGATCTCCGTAATAATATGCCAGTCGAGAGTCAGGAACCCGCTCCTTGGCAATCCAGTAAACTCCCAACGACAAGAGCAATCTCTTCCATCCCACGCCCTCCAGACTCGACGTGTGGTCATCAAACCAATAGTGGGTTAGGAGCTCCCTTATTCTTTTGCTTCCTGATGTGTGTCATCAGCGCAAGAGAATTGGGAATATCCCTCACCCCAGCAGTTCTACAATGCGCTGCTCCGGAAGGGCTGGAATCTGCCAGAGAGGCGGATGGCACCTATGGTCCATATCCACAATAAGTTAAACGAAGATGCTTGGAAAGAGGTTCTGCAATGGGAATCACACTTTCATGGAGGGTACGAACATATCTCTTGAAATCCTGGGTATTCACCCGCTTTACCAGAGATGCCGAAGCGGCCAAGCTCGAGCTCGCATCGTTTTCAGGCATTCATGGCCACCTCTCGAACAAAGCTCGTTTTTACAAATTTGGGAAGTGGTTCTCCCCTTCTTATTTCACGTATGTGTCTTTCCTTTATAAGATTTCGGTTCCTGCCAGTGGGATGAACACCGTAACTAGGCTACCCGATCCTTTCGATCGACATGATTGGATTGTTCGCCGTCCGCGTACTGGGAAGAAGGCCCGGTATGTCATTGATTACTACGGGATCAAGCATCCACGAAGAGAAACGAAACTTGTGATCGACGCTCGACCGGCACTGGATAGCTTTGATAATGTCAGGATGAGAGTCGTTGCGCTTATAGGTAGGATGCTTTCCATCCTTGGTGCGGCAACCACCAGAGTCCCCTATGAGGTTGGGGGGCCAGTGGTCAAGTATGGCATGTGCCTACTGGCCATCGGGATTTCTGTGTACCTAAGTATATTTGTATCTGTATGAAGGTAGCCTTTGTGTGGTATTCGGGTTTGGTCGTCGGGGCCGAACTATTGCAAAGCTTCAGTTCTTCCCTCTTCGTTTGCTCATCCTATGGTGTCAATATTTCAACCGTCATCCCGCTGACATCGGATCAAGTGGTCACCCCCTGGCCAAGAGATGTAAACACCCTCCAAACGAACGATCGTCGTCCCCACTTGATGCAAGGTGCTGGGGTGGACTCGGTCCAAAAAGCGAGGTGCTGCTCAGTTAACACAATAATTTGAGCTCACAGCGCTCATATGTGCGATGTCGGTCAAACATCTACTAATCATTGGACTAGATGGAAAATGACTAGTACGTGCCCTGGTCGTCCTCGTGAGTCTTGAGTTACGTATATTATATACGCTGTATTATATATAGCCCTGTTTGGCAGACGTGCGGCGCGGTACGGAAATTGAGACCTTGGGGATGCCTGCGAGATTGTCCGTTCTGTACGTTCCTTTCCGAACTTCATACTACGAGACATCTGCATCAACCAGGTGGGATCGGGAGCGGGAGAAGCCGTGATACAGTATTCAACGCTGTTAAAAATAGGTTGGTTTGATGCTGCGATATATTGGCTTGGTAGATTCAGAAATTCATGTCACACTCCCTTGCACACATACATACCTTCCATCGGATCTCCCCGAAATGTGGTGTCAACATGTCGATTCTGGAGAAATTAGAGCGAAAGCCGTGTAGGGAGTTGGATCAAGCGCATGATTGCAGGTTGATCCATTTTACCCAGTTCCGCATCGGGCTAATGGACATTCACAGGCATTCGAATCTCCCACGTTCATGCAACAGGCACTAATGATGTCAGTCCACGAAAACTCTGAATGAGAGGAGTAGGAACAAAGGACATTCTCATCCCCCTTGGTTGCGACCAATGGAAATCTGGAAATCGTCTATGACGCAATCCTAATGACCTGCAGGTAGAGTTCGCTGGAGATAATTTGACCAATAGTGCTCTGATCCAGCATTCGTTGGAGCTTTCTTTCAGCCTGTCTCGCACTCACTCCAGTCCTTTCATCCTTTGTGACCAGCCTTTCACCTGTTCCCCGAGCTGTCAAATCGCAAGGTATAAAGCCATGGTAGGCCTTGAACCTAGTGTCCTCGCTGTCGAGTACTCATCACTGTTCCTCATACACACCATGTCGCGCTACCTCAACCCTCTCCACGCTCCAGTGCCTTCAGAATTCCACTCCCAATACACCGCCTTGTCTCATGCAAACCCACCGTTGGAACCACCTTTTCCAACATCGCTTCCTCCATCCTACAAGCGTGTTCCGCAAACTCCACCATCGAAATTTCTTTCATTGCCCCGTCGATCATCTCCCCATGTGCCCGTCACATTCGAGCTGATCGGAGCTCCTACCCGTGGCCTCGGGATACCCATGCGAGAACTGGTAGCACGATCAGGGGGTGCTTTGGAGCGCATGATTGTGGATGCCAATGAACCTGTGGGATACCTCATGTCCGGTTCTCTCGGGATCCGTGTGGCTTCTTTGAAAATTATGGTAATATCTACGCTCGCGTTCGTCTCCGAGTTGTGTTCTGACGTTACCGTCCAGTGGCCAGGCTATGAACACGTGGATTCGTCTCATTGTCTCGATCTGTTTTCGTCCGCAGGCCCGGTGACACGTGGCCAGCTTGCTGTTCAAATTGCCTTCGCCTTCTCTGCATACGTTGCTGTGAGTTTTGGTCATTTCTTGTTCATTCCAAAATGTTCATTTCCGCTGACTTTGCATTAGCAAATGGCAGTGCAAACACCTTCTCCGAGTGCTGCAGGCTGGCGTCTAGGGAGCAGCAGTACGGGAGGCATAGCCTTTGAGCGCTTGGTGCTCATTGCACTCTGGAACGCTTGTGATGATCATTGGATAGCGGAAGTTTATATCGATACCCGCTGAGTTGGCTTGGACTTGTGTTCTCTTTTATTCGCTTTTTGTACCCTACACTGTAGCGTTAATGTTTCTTTCACCATTTTCGTTCGTGATAGCTTATCCCACAGCCCACAGGGCTTAATCCAACGCTGTTGCATGTCCAGATGACTAGCGAGACACGCGATAGTGGATATATACCAGAGACTCCCACCATAGGACAGTCCTAGGGCCGGTCTGGGAGAAAGTCCGGCGCGCAGCCTGAGGGGACTTACGCGACGCACGTGTAGAAATCTCAAACTTAACGAGGAGTTGGCTCCTTGGCCGGCAGACTTCTACACCCGAGTCTCGTGCCTCCACTCCAGTCTGACCTCCATTTCCTAGACGTTCTCATGTTTACAGGGATCCTACGGTCTTTTTCCCACTGAGTCGTTGATCTTTGATATTTTGTTAGTACATACGCTCCAATCGTACGTCTAGTCGGACTTTCAGGGAAGCTATGCGCGCAGCTGTGTGAGAGAAGTCCCTTGGTGTCATAGGAATGCATAATTCGGTAAAACATTCGGTTGTGTCCCTTCAGCGCTCCAACTGTGACTAGGAGGCAATGCCATATAATACAGCCTTCCACGCGGATCATGCCCCCTTCGACTTGGTACACTAATTTTGTTATCACAGGACACGCTTTCGTCACTGCCCGCCTTCCTCGGGAAGAAGTTTATTTCCATTGTGCCCTGCGCGTTTGACTAGACTGCTTAACTAGCCTGTCTGCCCAACGTCTTTTTGGGAAGAGGTCCCCTCAGCACCATGACAGAGCACTCAGAGTTGTGGACGAACGACAACGCCCCCATTCCCATTCTACGACGCGCTCCAGTGCTCTTGGACAGTCACGGACATCCCATACGTGCGATCGGGGAGGCGCTGGCATTCGTGGGGGACGTCCGTCCCGGTCAGCCCAGCGCTCAGGACAGTGATACTCGCGACGGCAACCTTCACCGGTCTATATCACACCGTATCTCCCGAGTGGCGACGACGACGTTCGGGCGAAACCTTTCCGAGTCACTCCGTCGTTCTCGCAGCGCAGGTCAGAGCCGAGTTCGAGGCGACGCAGTTGGGCATGGCAGTGATGTCCGGATTAGGAAAGTGCACGACGAAGATGGCAGCGCGCGTCCGTTTTTCGCTTCTGATGGACATGTCTCTGAGAGGACGATCGGCTTTGCTTCCACCGACGACGGTCGTTCTACACGTGCACACGACCTGACCATGTCTTCCCTGGCAGAGGTCCCTGTGCCTGCGTTGCTTCAACAGGGTGTTCCTATGACCAAAGTCTCGGCGAAATCACAAAAGAGTTATCTATTCAAGCTCGATGCTGATCAAGGTCAGATCATCTGGGAATCAAAGAGATTGAGAATCAGTACGTGCCTTTTGGTTGGGAGGTTCAGGGACTATATTCACCCTGTTGTTTGTCACACTTATAGTTCCCATTGAGAACATCAAGGAGCTCAGGTCGGGGTCCGACGCGAGGTATTACCGCCAGCAGTTTCAGCTCGCACGCGAATACGAGGATCGATGGATCACTATCATTTACATTCTAGACGGACAGTACAAGACACTCCATCTCATCGCTTCTTCATTGGAGTCATTTCAGCTTTGGGACATCACCTTGAGAAAGCTGTACGCAATAAGACAGGAACTCATGACGGGGCTTGGAAACGAGGAGATCCGACAGGCGGTCTGGGTAAAGCAGTGCTGGAAGTCGACCGGCGAACAGAACGACCAGAGATTGTCCTTCGACCAGGTGGAAAAGTTGTGTAGGCGATTGAATATTAATTCGTCTCAGGAGGACCTCATGCGTCTGTTCAAGGTAAGTTACTCACGTGCCGTATTTCTGGGTTATTTGATGACGAGCTTGATGATTGGTCTAGAGTGCAGACTCGCAAAATCGTCAGTCTCTCGACTTCGCCGACTTTCAAACGTTCGTCAAGCTTCTCAAAGCTCGCCCTGAGATCGATCTGCTGTACAAGAAATTGTCCTTAATGAATGATGGGAAGCTCACGTTTAATGTGTTTGAATGCTTCATGCGCGATACCCAACAAGTAAGTGGTTTGTGATCTTGTTTTCGCTGGGCTGACCTACTTCGAGTCGAGTCTCACACCACGCGAGCTTGAGAGCCTTTTCGTGCGATATAGTACAAAGACGTCTGACGGCCGCGGTACATCATCTACTCCGGGTCTTGTTGGTCTCACGATGTCTCTGGATGCTTTCACCGCCTTTCTCGTATCCTCCGACAACTCGGCTTTCACAGGCCAAAATGGAAAGGTCTATCAACCAATGACACATCCCTTGTCCGACTACTTCATATCTTCCTCACACAATACATATCTAGTCGGTCATCAGCTCGTCGGATACAGTACCATTGAAGGTTACATCCGGGCTCTCCTCCACGGTTGTCGCAGTGTCGAACGTATGTTGGAGTTCAGTTCATACTTGGCATTCGCTGACACCGGAGCCTCAGTGGATATTTACAACGGAGAGCATGAGCCAGTGGTCTTCCATGGCAAGACCTTGACTTCCAAAGTGCCCGCCCGCGAGATCTGCGAGGCAGTCATGAAATATGCTTTTGTAACTTCCCCTTATCCGATCATCATCTCAGCCGAGATTCATTGTTCGCTCCCTCAACAAGAGATGCTGGCCGCCATCATGCGCGAAGTCTTTGGCGAGGCTTTAGTTAGCGCGCCGATTGAAGGGAAGCCGTTATCCGGGCCGTTGCCGAGTCCCGAAGACCTCAAGGGTCGGGTATTGTTGAAAGTTGGTGCATTCATTAACGGGCAGTCTCATAACGCCATTGCTGATCCGCGTCCGTCAAGGCAAAAGATCTCTACGTCTCCGAGAGCGAACCCATTCGCGAAAGGGACCTCACATTCGATACTGAATCCTCTTCGACGGAAACCTCCGCGTCAGACTCAGACGTCGCGCACGAGATTAAAGAGGAGTTTAGAAAGGTGAAACTGCGAGAGGTGGAAGCCGTCAAAGGTAAATCGGTCACAGCGGCATCTAGTCGTCGTGGCGCTTGGCTAAGCGTCACGCCGATGAAAACAACAGAACTAAAGCAAGAGTTTCGAAGAGCGCGCAACGTCTTCAATCGAGTTCGCGGTCGGCATTCGTCTCCTGAAAGATCTGTCACTGCAGCGCTCGCCAGCACGGCGATGGCAACCTCAACTGCGGTCATCGAGCAGCCCCCCAAATTAGAGTCAAAATCGGAGCATAAAGCCAGGATGTCTGCCGCTCTTGTTGCGCTTCTGGTTTATACCGTTGGCGTGAAGTGTCGTGGAATCAACAAGAAAGAGCATTACGCTACCGAACACATATTCTCACTCTCTGAGACGACGATGAACAAGGTTCTCAAGCAGGGTGCAGCCGATCTAATCAAGCACAACAAGACGCACTTGGTTAGGATATATCCGAAAGGTACAAGAGTAAGCTCGACGAACTATCTGCCTCATCGATATTGGGCAGCCGGCGCGCAGTTGGTTGCTATTAACTGGCAAACGTTCGGTACGTAAACATATATCGAGACTGGGACTAGGTGTGGCGCCGTGGAATTAACGAGATATCATCTCTGATAGATCTGGGGTACATGATCAATCATGCAATGTTCCAAAGGAATGGAAGGGCCGGTTACGTCCTCAAACCGGAGGTTCTCCGCAAGACTGAAGATCCCCGTAAGTCCGATAAGGAGCACCTCCATCATCACACGCAGCATTATTTGGAAGTGACTGTAAGCCTCCATTCTCCGCCGAGTTTCTGGTCATCTGATGTGTGAATGCGGTGATGCTGCTTTCGGTTCTTCTTGGCACTGGCAGATCATTTCAGCTCAGCAGTTGCCCCGCCCAAAGGACGCGATGGGGCACGAAATCATGGACAAACACGTTGATCCTTACGTCGAGGTGTCCGTTCACACTCCCGACTGGAGTCACCCGAGCAGTTCCTCTTCGTTCCTCTCCCCATCCACCTCCAGCCTATCCTCGACCAACTCGTCCACTAGCCACGTGCATGCGCACCGATCGGTGACGACGATGCGCACAAGTTCGGTGAAGAACAACGGATTCAACCCGGTGTGGCAGGAGACGCTGAGGCTGCCTTTCGAGTGCGTGGGTGACATACGCGATCTCATCTTCGTGCGGTTCACCATCCAGCGGGATGGGGAGTCTGACGGAGAGCCGATCGCGGTGTATTGCATCAGTCTGGGGAGTCTTGCGATGGGTGAGTTTCGCTTTGTCAAGTTAGTGGTCTGACGGTCTGACGTGTGTGGGTGATGTAGGGTACCGGCACCTACCTCTTCACGATTCGCAAGTGTCGCAGTACCTGTTCTCGACGCTGTTTGTCAGGTGCTCGATCCACGACGCCTGATGCGACAGGGGGCCGGGGACAAGCATAGAAGCCATCTCCAAGACATACCATTATTGATATCACAAATCATGCATTGCAATATCGCTATCAGCGTCATCACAACATAAGTTCATGCATCAATGTATATGTACGGTCCATACCCCCTCCGAAACGCAGTGCGGTCGAAAGACAAGTATATGAACAGCGTGTACTTGATAGAAATTATGTCAGATCGCTTTAGGAGCGCGTATTGGGGATGATCGAGACCGCCGCCAGCGTTGGGGTGGGGTCTGAACGGGTCCGAATAACACGGGGTTGATAGATAACGATCACCCCACCCAATCACCTAGCTGGTTTGCGAAACGTCGCTACAGCATTGGCAACACGCCATGGAACTTAGGAGTGCACGCAACTTCTTCAACAGGATACAGCAGCCATTACCTAGGAGGGGCTCGAAGGTTCTTATTTAGTGTCCAAAGACACGGTGTGGTTACGGTAGTCCAATGAACTGATTCATTTTAGTAGGAAAATCTATTGGAACGAACATATGATCGCCTGACGCAGCATAACCAGTTGTGGACTTCCATCGTCTTCGCGTATAATACCCCCTCATCTTCTTCATTCAAATTCATTTCCGTGCATGTCAGGTGCGTGGCAGCGTCGAATGATGTTGATGGCAGGGCCGTTGACTTGTTGGTTCGTTGCAACATGACAATGAGGCTTAGATGCCGCCAAATGGCAAGCTGCTAGTAATCGCCACTGCCAGTGGTGAACTCCATGTTCAGTCGAATCTCCATTGCTATCTATGCATGCAGCCGGCGAGTGATTCCCGTTGTTGTCCTCGAGTAATGCTCTGACCTGCTATTTCGGTACTACAGTAGATCCAGTTTGTGAGGGCACTAGGATTCGCCATTCTCTTAGTGAAAGAGTCACGCTGACTTGGGCATCACTTGTATGTACGGGGAAACCAACCTCACCACCACGCCCCGATTCGCCTGGGTCGGATACCCACAGCGAGGATGGTGATAGTGACCTGCTTGAAGCAGGAGCCCGTCTATCTCTTTCTAATGTCATCTACTAGTACCCCTAGTCCATAAACTGCAGATAGAGTAGATGATGGAGGCCATATCGATTTCCAGCATGCACGCGTAGAGTTCCGACGAGTTTCCAGCCACAATGTCATCTACTAGTACCCACAGCCCGGAAACCACCGATAAACGTGATGAGTGGATGGAGATCATGTGGCTAGAATTCACGATGGAGTATTCTGACTTCATAGTAGTAATATCAACGAAGATTCGCGTGTAGCGACGTGGATTTGTTCCAGTATCGTATTGAACCTCAATGGGGTTGTACATCGGCAATCCTGTTTAGAAATTTCCCGAGCTAGAGGATCCAGTTGAGATCAGTGGGAAGGGTAAAAGCAGTGATAGATCTCACCTACACTCCCGCCTCCCTTCTTTTCTCTCTAGGGCCATCCTTCCCGCAAACCTGTATGCAGGTAAGTTGATTCGTCAAGAAGCCGCATGAAAAGATATCCGTACCCCTCTGCACATCAGGCACCCGAGGCTGCCTCCCACCCATAGTAATAATAGTCAGTCAGAGCACCATTGTCGTACAGATTGTAGCAGGTGTTTGGCCCGATGCTCGGTGAGTAATTGCAGTTGTAGGGGCCGGGGCACGTGTAGAGTACTATGTCGGCGTTCAAGGGATCATACCAGTAAATGGACTGGAAGCCCATGCTGTTCGGGGCGTACTCCGCGTCGCCTTCGTCGTAAGGCACAACAGACTCGCATGTGCCCGTGCAGTCAGCGTTGCTGCAGAAGACGAACAGATCGCTGTCAGAGGGGTAGCTAACGGCAGGGGTGCCACTGGTAGCCTCGGCGGCTAGTTGGGCAACAACGCCACTAGTGACGAAGAGGACGGGTAAGAAGAGTGCACGAACGTTGAAATGCATGGTGTGAGGGCCAAGGAGCTCAACGAGGGTAACGAACTTGCGGGTTGGAAGCGCAATTTTATCGGATTGAGGTGCTCAGCACTCTCATATGAAGAAAATCCACACGAAGGTCATTTTTGTGCGTGGCTGCATTGTCAGATGGCGGCCGAGAAGGTTGACCTGTCCTCCTGCATATGTGTCCACCTTAATATGACAACGTGAGTGGACGTAGAAACCGCGGCACAAAGTGTGGGGTCGCTGCTTGCAAGTGTGTATATAGCAAGTCAACAATCGCCCTCGTCCTGAGTAAATTGTCAGCAGGTCATACGGGCAACGCTGAAACGGGGCAGACAGTCTCATCCAAAAAGGTACTTCCGCAAGAGTGCAGGGTGTCAGTACCCTTTCAGCATCAGCCTTCTCGACCAGTTCCGAATTGATCTCCTGTAGTTCCGTCACGGTACCTGTGAACATGATATCGCCACATTCACCATCGTCGACAGGAGAGAGTATGTTTGGTGTGCCTGGACGCACACAATCAGCTCAAGGAACCATTCATTAGATCCTGGCAAGACCGCCTCTAAAAGTATCACGTCGGGATAGGAAAGTATTTCCCAGAATGACAGTCGTCT
>JBBPQN010000867.1:0-11826 GCA_038092575.1 Boletus subluridellus
TAATGCGCAGCCCAACTCGTCGTGCTAACCGAGAACAACAGCTGATACACTCGGCATGCGCATCGCTGCGAAAGCGTGCTATGATCCTCAGTCCGCAGTGGAGTGAATTTCTTCTTCATCTTGGCTATTACGGTCTCTTCACGTCTGGTTGCAGGATGCATACGCGCTTAGCGAGAGCCAGCGAGAGTGGTGGTGTGGCTTCATTTGAGCTCCTACGCACACATCCAGTTCCAGAGCGTCGCATCAAGGTGAGCGAGGTCGTGTACCTTGTTGTCGGACGTATATAAGAGCTTCGTTGTGCAGCACCTCGAGGAACTTGTCCCTGAAGCATACGAGATACGCGCGGCCAGCCCCCGATGTGCTGGTATCCGCGAATCCATTGAACAATTTATTGGAAGCATGGGTCGGTGGAGTTAATAATCCTTTACAGCAGGAGGTGACTTGAGTGAACGTAACATTGATGCCCTCGGTCACTGCTAACTTACGTCTGTACTTGGTTTCATGTAGGCTATCCACTGGGTATGAGATGGACAAACGAGCAAAAAAAAGAACAAGGTCCCAGTACATAGACGCAGATTTAATTATCAGAAGTATACGATGAACAGCGAGTTGACCAAAACGAATGACAGTAACAACCCTTGAGAACCAAAGAGGGGACGGTGTGATACCTGTTCCCCCGAAGTATAAACCGAACCCGATTTCAGAGTGCTATATCCACATAAACCTGAGCCATTGAGGTCGCTCATGGGGATAAGGACGACTGGAAAACCACCCTGGGCGTACTCTGCTTGGATCGTGCCGTTGCTACCCACGGGCCATTGGGTGCAAGTGAGAATGCTACATGATGATCACACATTAGTATACAAGGATCGCACAGAGTAGCATGTACTTACTTGATGAGAGGTGTGCTCGGTGGGTAGGACGTATACACCGCAACACTAGAGTTCTTGGGCTGGCGTAATAACACCTCAAAACTCGGATTTACAACATCACCCTCACAAGACATACCGGAGATCCGATGTTGGTCAGAATTGAGATCACGTTGCCTTTCGAGAAGGCAATGCCATCGTTCGTGGAAGTGAGGACTTGCATGGAGGAATTCAGCCAGTTTGTATTGTTAGCTAAAAAGCCGCGAAACTGCAAGGAGGTTAATGAGAGTGAAGTTCGCGAACAACCGGAGTTACCTGGTTCATCCTCGATATTAACTGGTATGCAGAGGTATTGGCATATCCAGAGGTCCACAGTGGTTCACGATTCCACTTGGAATGCATCGAATTCGTGTCAGGTAAAAAAAAGGCACGAGAGCTATTTTACCGGGTCCGCATTTCCACTGAAGCCTTGCTCCTGGCCATAATATACAATTGGTATACTGTGACAGACATTCAGGGGGGAGGAGAGTGACAATTGGAATGACTTACCCGTCTGACATGAAATTAAAAATCATCGCATTACTAGCTGCGTTAGACAGGCGAAGAGGTCCGAAGATTGTTGTCCCTTACTAAAGAGTTTGAGGGTCAACGGACAGATTGTGCCAGCGTGGGACATCCTGATTCTCAATGAAGTTTCCAAGTAGTCCACAGTCCTGGGCAACGCTTGTTAGGCAGACAAGTCAATACTGGGTAAGGATTGTTTCGATCACCTTGAATTTCTGCTGCGACCTAGCTATCATGTCCGTCAAGGCACTCATATTTTGCTGGCCAGGTATGGTGAATGTATTGACAAGGGCGGCATACATGGGATAATTTAGGACCGAGTCTAGAGCATTGGGACCTTGAAACACAGCAACCTCGCTGGGGAAGTCAGAAACGATAGACGTGATGATGAAACGCGTACTCGATATCCGTACTGAAAACCTCGCCGATGCAAAATACGCCAGCTGCAGCGCAGAAGCCCGGCCAAAAGTCAATGTTGACGTGCCTATCGTTCATGAAGGAGGGTTTGCAAAGATAGATAAGAAGGCTTACTTGGCAGCTAAATGGTGTAAGACTCTGAGGAGAGGGTGAGGAATGAGAGAACGGACCGTCGAGGCGAAGACCGTCGATACTGTATTCACGTACAAGGGACTGAATCCAGTCCTGGAACGCTGAAACCACGGTGGGATCTTCTGTGTTTATGTCCGGGAGGGGAACTGTGGTATCGCCTAGCCAGCAGCGCTCTTGGCTCGTAGCGTTGGTCCAGTTCATGACGCAGTAAGGATGGTATTGCGACTAATATAAACATGCAAGTGAGCACGGATGGGACGTGATTGTATATGCTTCTGACCTCCATCTTGAACATGTAGGTAGACAGGTCCGGGTTGGTCGAGGTTGCCATGACATTGTTGGCGATTACATCTACCATGAGGTACCTTGAACACGACGATGCAGTGAGCGGTACCAGCAAACGGGAGTGGGATAACGGACATTCCACGTTTGTGCAGCTCTTGTGAGAGGGACTTTAAGTCGTCGTCGGTGCCGAATCTGTCGTTGAGCTGCGTCGCATCGGCGACCCAGTAACCATGATATGGATCGCCGTAGGGAGTGGTGGGCCCTTTATAATTCTGGGACACGGGACTAATCCAGACTGTGGACGGTGAGGAGATCAAAGACGGTGTAGGGTTGACGCACTTGCAGTGAAGCCAGCGTCCTGGATATAATCGAGGTTATCACGAACACTGACGCGAGTAAGAAATAAATTACGGTTACGCGTAGATAGACGCACGTGTTCCAAGTACCGCCACACCAAGTGCGCTTGCCTGGATCACAGCGTGTCGGATCTGCTCCACTCGGCAACGCATAGCGGTCTACAACAAGCCTGGCAATGAAGTCAGACGGTGATAAGCAGCTGCGAGAAAGGGAGTACTGGTAAATAGAGCGTCCCCTCCAGTCGTTGGCAGACGCGGCAAAAGAGAATGGCAGTAGCTGCAAAAGCAGACAGAACAAAACGAGTGACATGGTTCATCGGGGGACGAGGAGGTCGGACGGACGTCGACGGGCATCACTGGGCTTTAAGGAAGGGCGGCGTCACGACATCTTTGAGATGTTGCAGCTGCCATCGGAGGGTGAGCTCCTGTCGATTCACAGCCACACTGGCAGCCATATCCATGTCTCGTCCTGCCAATTCGTCACTTAGCCGCTACGGTTGGTTCGTCGTTCTCTGGGTCCTCGCACCCTCCTTCCAGGCAAGTTTATTCCCCTTCCCCTTCTCTTATTCTTACTCTTTCATCTCCCCCAGTACGGTTACCACATTTCCGCCCTCAATCAACTCCAGGCAGTTCTCACATGTCAGTACACCGTCCCCAATTCTTTCTACGGTCTCCCCACATGCATCCCGATGTCCGACGCGACGTTTTCCCTCGTCACGTCCTTGTTTACCGTCGGCGGTCTCCTCGGCAGTCTCTCTGCTAACCTCGCCATGGACCGCTACGGTCGCAAAGGCGCGAGCCGCTTCAGCGCCGTCTTCAATACTGCTGGCGCGGCCTTGTCCGCCTTAGCCCCTGCAGTTGCCCCAATGGCTTTTGGAAGGTTCGAATTCTGCCCAATTTCAACAAGATGTGTCTTGACAGCTCTGCTTCCCAGATTCCTTGTTGGCGTTGCCGCCGGAATCGGCATGTGTGTCGGCCCAATTTACCTTTCTGAGGTCGCACCACCCGAAATCAAAGGAAGTCTAGGTAATTAATCCCGCTCTCACACATGTCCTCCGCAGTGCTTCATGAATTCTAGGCGTTCTGACGCAGCTAGCCATCGTCATTGGAATCATGGTAACACAGATAATGGGTTTTGGTTTAGCCACTCCCACCCAGTGGCGCCTCGTCCTCCTCTTTTCTTCCGCCCTATCGGCAGTGCAGTACCTCCTCGCGCCCACTATTGTAGAATCGCCTGCCTATCTCAATCGGAATGGTCTTACCGCTGAACGAACAGCTGCCATTCGATCTTTGTGGGGACACAAATTTGGAGACGCTCGTCCAGACCGTAAGTTGGACACACGCCCCTCTACCATGCTCACTCCATACTTAGCTGAGGGTCTTGGCGAGGAGCCACTCCTTGCATCAAGCAACGAGGTTGACGCCCCCCGTTCGGAACAAACTCCGGCAGTTACCGTACCCGAACTTCTCACTTCTCCCGAGCTCCGAAAACCTCTTCTTACCATCGTATTTGCAATGTTTTCCCAACAAATTTCCGGTACGAATCTGCCTCGACTTCTTTTGAGCATCCTTATCTTACGGATCAAACCCAGGCATCAATGCAGGCAAGATATTCACCCAACAGATCTGCCCCTAATGCTTATGAAATACTAGTTCTGTTCTATAGCAACAACATTCTCTCGAAATCACTTCCGGAGCTCGCGGCATACGTGTCGCTGGGAATCACAGTCGTCAATTTCCTCATGACTTTTCCCCCAATATTCCTGATCGAGGTGCACGACTCGTCGAACACGATTGGCATTTGCACTGACGTAATTTTCCAGCGTGTTGGCAGAAAGCAGCTGATGCTCTGGTCTGTTGGCGGAGCACTCATCTCTCATCTAGCGGTAGGCTACGGTCTCAACTCAGGATGGGTCACCGTCTCGAGCATCGCGATAACTACCTTTGTTATGTGGGTGCCTATCAGAATCCGGCTTCTCGTCTTGATTTTTCTGGCAGGTCGTTTGCCATGGGACTCGGGCCCGTCCCGTTCGTCATCATTCCAGAGGTTGCGCCTTTCCATGTAAGTGCTCACGGTTGCGGAATCAACCCTTGTCCCATCGATTCCATTCCCATAGGCCGTTTCTGCGATATCATCTGTTGGGCTGTCCCTGAGCTGTAAGTCCCTCATTGCGTCCATTGCGTGGCTCTCTCTCACGTTTTATATAGGGATTACAAACTTTTTCGTCGGCCTAGTTTTCCTCCAAGTGAGGAACTTGCTCGCGCACGGGGATCCGATGAAGGAAGGAAGGGTATTCTATGTATTCGCGGTGGTCTTGTTCTGTTCCGCGTCGTGTTTCTCAAGGTTATACAAGGCGTGAGCGGGTGTTACTGACTTACTGTGGAAATGATATCCGTTTGACATCCGTAATTCGTGGTCGCGTTACATAATGAGATATGACTTGTCAGACGCGTTACGCACAAGCGCAACACAACCGTGTACATAACTGAGAACTGGTTTCTCGTCGTCGCACGCGTTGTCCTCGAGTTCATCGTGAAGCCATGTCTGACCAAGAAACAAAGGAACTCAACGCCTTCTTTGCTTTCTTTACGACCTTCGATCTCACCCGCCCAGTTACTACCATTTCAGACCTCAGCGACGGCGCCGCCCTTTTCGAAATTCTCTCGCTAATGTGAGTCCCTTTCGTGGCGCAGGTCAATCTAGAGTATCTCAGCACTCGCCTGCGCAGAGACGCAGACTACTTCAGACAATCCAGTCGCACCAACACAACCCAGCTTTCCGACAACTGGGTCCTGCGTTTTAGCATCCTTAAGCGACTCTACCGTCTGCTCACCCAATACTTCATCGATGTACTTCAAAAACCAACCAGCGGCCTCGAGGTGCCTGATCTCCAAGCAATCGCCAAAGACTACAACGTTAGTGCGACGCTCGTACTGTGTCGCATGACGATCGCGATCGCGGTGCAGTCCGAAAAGAATAAGGAGATCATCGAAAAGATTCAGAAATTGAACGAGGGTGCACAACATCAGTTAATGAAAGCAATTGAACAGGTGAGTTCTCGGGGTGTGGGTGCAGTGCGATGCATTCAGGGGGAGTTATGAACCATTCTTCGCGGGCAGGTCATGGTGAAGATCAGTTCGTCGCAAGGCGACCATGGCATCGGTGAAGTTATGACAGAGTCAGTCCTTCCTGCACATCGTCTGCAAATCATGTCACGAATTCCGGAACAGGGACGATCATTACTACCAGATACAGTTTGAACGCAGCCACATCTTGGCAGAGAAGGAGACCATCGAGAAAGTCTACCAAGCCCTCCTTGAAGATCACCGTGTCCTACAGACCAACTTTGATGATGTCATTTCCGAGAAAGACGATGCGCGCACCCGACTTCGCGAAATGCAGCGGGATTTCGAGAACAGACGAAACGACAAGGCCGACGTCATGATGCGCGCTGAGATCGACAGGCTTCGGTCGGAGCTGTGAGTCTCAGCCCTATCGAGAGGATCACCGAAGCACCGTCTGACATCTTGGGAGATGCTAGCCAGAAGAGCGAGGATAATCTCGCCATGACAGAAGCTGAACTCGACAAACAGACCGGACTAGTCGGTGAACTCACACGCAAAATAGACGACCTTCAGGTAACTGCTGACCTAGCTGCGCACCTCAAAGACCAAGTAGACGAGTATGTTGGTGTCATATCTCGTGGAGTAGCTGGCTTAGCACCCTTCAGGTATCGTCATGCAGCAGACAAGCTCCAGAAGACTGAGAACGTCATGGAGAAATACAAAAAGAAACTCCAAGAAGGTGCCGACCTACGGCAGCACGTCAAAGTCAGTTCGCTCGCACTTCGTCCCAACCATCTCTCACGTGTGAAATATACGAACAGTCACTCGAACGGCAAAATGCAGACCTCGTTGACAAGAACGCGTCCCTGGAAGAGGAATACCGCAAGGTGGCGGCATTCAAGCCCCTCATGGAATCTTATAAGAACCAAATCGCCGAGCTCGAGACTAAAGTAGCTTCGCGAACACAAGAAACGGAAACAGTCAAATTCGAGCTCGAACAAACGCGCACGAGGCTCCGCATCACGACAGAGGAACGCGCAAAGGATTCAGAGATGCTCGAATTATACCAGGAGAGAATGCGCGAATTGGAACTCACCTCTCACCGGGCTCCATCAACCGCCAAGCCGACGGGTCTAGAAGAACCCCGGCGAAATCTGACTACATTCACTGAAGAAGAACTGATGGGCGAAGAATCCTTTGGGCTCGACAACGAGCTTGACGACGCTCTGTCAGGCACAACTATGACTGACCTGAAGCTCCAGATCAAGAAGCTTCAGAGAGAGCTTTCGGCAGTTAAGAAGAATGAAGTAGACGGTAGCCGAATCTTGGTGTTGGAGAATCTCTTGGAGGACGCAAATCGCATGAAATCACGTTACGAAGCTGATTATCTCGCAGCGCACCGGGAAAAACTTGTCCTACAGCGTGACTTGGAAGAGATTCGTAGTGGCAAGGCATCGGGCGACGGGTACACGTAATGCATGTACCTTCCGCGATAGTGACTGATCCTGTCTCTCTTACAGCGCCGAGGCAGCCATTGCTCTTCGCCAGCGTTTGAACGAAACAGTCGACCAACTGGACGCACTACGAAGAGAGCACGCGGATCTCGAAGTCCAATTTGATACCCAAAAACGAGAACTTACTATTGCCAAGTCTGACCGTCCGTGTCCCGTTTGCATCCTACATACTCTCCAACTAACTCGCGATCTGCTAGTGAACCTCATCAACAAAGACCAAGTAGACATACTCGCCTCTCTACGAGAGTCAGTCAGCGAAGACAAGGCATTCCTCGAGGTCGAGACAGTCCGTCTAAAAAAGCAGATCAAGGAACTTAACGAGAAAAACCGGATGCAGCTCGAACAAGTGAATGTCCTTCTGCTTGAGAAAGTAAATCTCCAGAGCGAGGGCATCGGGCAAAGAGAAAAGATGCTGCAGCGCGAGCGAGATATTGGGTTTGCTCTTTCTTTCCTTATGCTGTCTGTGTCGCTGAGAACGCTATGCATAGGGACTTGCGCGCCTCCTTATCGGGGAAGGACATTCCTGAAGATATCAAGACACGATTACTTGCCCTTCATGAAGAGAATCTGAATGTCAAGGAGCAACTGAAGACCACCCAAGACAAGCTTGCCAAGGCCAAGACGGTAAGGCTCCAATTTAGTCAAGTATCCCACCTCGTACTCACTTCTTTCAGTTCATAAAGTCCCAAGACAAACTCTTCAAAGAAGAACAGGCGAAGCTTGCCTCCATGGCATCTGTACGCGCACATATCGTTGTTTCTTACCCGCACTTCTGACTGTCACAATAGCAAAACATCTCTGAGGAGGCGGAAGGCAGCTTCCAGACTCAGATCAAGGACCTTGAAGAGGAGCTCTCTCGTGCCAACGTTCGTATTTTGCAAGTCACTAGTCTCTACTCGCTACTAACGACGGGCATTTTACAGACACGTTATCTGGATCTGGAGAAGCGGTACCAAATCGAGTTTTACCACATGGGCGGTGTTATACACCACACTGGTATGCATCGCCTATGGAGTTCATACGCCCAGCCTACATCGAAAGGAAAACCAGAACCGAGTGCGTGGTTGGGACAACAACGAAAGAACGTGAGTTTGCGCCGCCATCGTTCTGGCTGGCTTCATGCTGACAGGTTGCATACATATTGCACAGCTCGGACACGTCTTGCATCGGTAGTATCAAGGCCGTCCGGAGATGCGCTCCTCGTTTTCTATTTCCCCAGCACTATCTTTTTCGTTCGTAGAGACACCGCTATACATACCCCTCCGATAATGCCGATCGTTAAACGATCATTGATGATGTGTATGATATAATTGTTCTAGTGCATAGAGGAACGATGTAGACCATCTTGCGTTCGATGTACTCGGGGCATTCACTTCACGTCAAAGGCATGACCATCTCCCGGTGACCCGGGGCGACATATCCCTGCCCACAACGTCAGCGATGGCCAGGAGAGTGATGCTTATCATGACTCAAGACTCCACATTAGTGGGCTGAAGGCTATTCGAGGCATTTCCACCAAGCTGCTCGTTCTGACGTCCTGCTTCCCTGAAACCAGTCCCAACATACAGAGTTGTTCGCGATGGCTTCAAACATTGCGCAGACCACCATGATCCTGGCGAAACGCTGTTGTGACACTGCCAATCATGAAGCTTGGATTAGACAAGACTCGTATGCACATCAAATCAATCGAGGTATGGTAGTACTACAATTCTTGTGATGTTTCCTGACCGCCTAGGTGCACTTGAAACCACACGAAGTTGTTCTTGATAGGCGCTGTACAATCCCTCTCCACCCGACGCATGTATACCATGGCACAAGGCAGTCACAGGAAGTGCGGAGGGTCGGAAGGAGGTCAGGTGGTGTGAGGTCGGGGACGAGGCCGTACTAAGCCTTGGTCGTCATAGGTCGGTTCGAAGAGGGGGAGGGAGATGTCCATCGTATCGGCGAATGAGTGTGAAGACAGTCAACCTCGTGAATTCACATGCCAAGTTTCAAGCTTTCAAGAACGGCTACCCGCCCCAGAAGCGAAAAATGTACCGCATATTAAGCATCGTCGAAATGAAGAGATCCAAGACGTTATCAACGTACCATACACAACTCTGCTCGAGGACGTTCATCCCCGCATGTTCGTCACCCCGGGTACCCCCTTGGACAAGCGCGCCAACACCTGCTTCGCCACCCGCTGTCGTCCCTCCTCCGCAGTCCCATACGTCGTTGGTAGATCAAACCGCTCCTTGTCAATCACGATCCATACTTGAAACCGACCCTGACTCTGCGTCTCGTGAAACGAAGGCGTGCCGTAGCGGTGTGTTGTGCAATAATCTGGCAATGAGTGTATTAGAGGGCCAACATAATACATAGCGGCATATACGGAGAGGTCACACCTATGAGTTTCGTTACGTGGGATGTGGTGGCAGTGGCCGTGGCGCCGGAGCCGTCTCGGGAGACCATCGTAGGGGTGTTCGCGATGGACGTATCCTCATCCTTACCCTTGTCTTTGCTCTTCCTCGAGACCTTTTCCACGTCGCCGTTTTCCCTCCCCGTACTGTTCCTGTTCGCATCTGTGTCTATGCGGTCGTGCAATGAGTTACCAAACACTGTCGATGCGATGCGCATACCTTGCTCCTTCGCTGGCACTTCACCATCCTCATTCCGGCTCGAGCTCTCAGAGAATTCGGATTCCGCCGAGGACACCACTTCCCCGGGTTCCAATTCCGCATGCTCGGCCGGTCGACGCAGCGCGCGCGAGGAAGATCCGGGCCTTGCGCGAGACGGTCCGCTCTCAGGGAGCGGGGCATCGACAGCGCGCTGTGGATGCGAACCACCACTGTATGCGCCGGGCAGGGGATGGACACCATACCCACAACTGCCCAGTCCATCACCCCCCGCGAATCTCGGGTCCAGCACTGCGGGATAAGATGACGCATGTATCTGTGCATTATACGATGCCCCGTAGCCATATACCGCTGGACGAGTCGCACCAGATCCACCCCTACCCCCAACACCTGGCTGAGATGGGTCACACAAGCCGTCTGCGGGGACACTCTGTGACAGACCCATGTCGCCGGGCCCGGAAATGCTATGAATCTGGCCGCTGCTCGGGCGGACGGACAGAGACTGCCCCACAGGAGTGAGGTGACTGCCTTCGCCGTGAGACGGGACCTCTGCCCGCTGTTTAGCCTTCTTTTTCTTCTTCTTCTTTGCTAGTCGTCCCTGCTCTGCGTCTTCCGCAGACCCAGGTTGCTTGCGCTTTCGAGACGCTTCTGGGTTGTAGGTGTGCAAGATGTAGGGACTCACATAGCCATTCGGTGGAGTTCCTCCCTGAAAACGAACGAATTCGACGGCACCTTGTTCAGCGGCATGGCAGATGACAGCCACTTTGACGTCTGCTTTGTTGCGATAGTCGCTCGGGACAGTATACCGTCGGACCTGCTCCGAGGCGGGCGAGGTCGACAGTCTGACGACCAGGCTGGCGCCAAATGCTATATGCCGATAGTCAGAAACCGTCTCCAGGAGGTGAACGAGCGAAAGATGCCAACCGTCTCTCTCTTTGCCATACTCGAAATGTGGATGAAGGTCAGTGTTGATCTTGCTGAGCTCCGAGGTCAAGGCAGGGTATACCAAACTGCTCGAAAAGGAACGCATGGAGGGTGTGATTTTGGTCTCGACGGCGGATGCGATGGACCGGATGTAATCGCCGATGCCCTCGGACATGGCTTGCAAGCAAACGGCCGCCTTGGCGTCGGATCGCTTGGGGAACCTGGCGTCGACGAGGGACGCTTTGTACTCGCCCGGGCGATCGAGCTTGAGGAGACAGCCGTGCACTGTGAGAGAACTAAGTGACGAAGCGGAAACCTGGGCCGAGATACTGACAACCGGGTGGACCGTCGGACGTGAAGAACGACAATATAAGCTTTCCTCCTCTGGCGTTCTGTACCATGGTGTTCAGCCATCCGGGGGCGTTAATCTCGGAAGGATCATTGGTGTCAAAAGATTCTGGAAATGGTCTTGGAAGAGAGTCGTAGAAACCTTGTAGTGTCCAGGGTGTCGTCGCAGTCGGTGGTGGAGGTAGTAACGTGGTAGACGAAGGTGAGGGACGCGTTTGACCATTCCCGTGCTTGATAAAATCCAGGACCCCTTCAAGAACGGCAGCCTTGGCACAAGCCCGTTTTGCATCCAAGTAGGTATCAAATGTGGGATCGGAAAGGTAGACACGAACGACGTGCGGCGAAAGCTGGATGCGAAGTGCACAACCCTGTTCTAACTTGCGTTAATGTACTATCTGACGAGCAGGGAGTCATCGGGACTGACTATGCGCCAATTTGGCATCAAAGAATGAGACCCAGTAAGGGGTGACACCACCAGCACGCCACTCGCGACAGCATTGCTCGATGTCATCCATGAACGTTTCCGGTGTTGTCGCGGAACGCACTGACGTGGCATCGGAAGCGGCAGTATTGTCCACGCTAGACGTCTCTGCGGACGCGTGGGCTAGATCGCGTATGGGTCCCGTCTGGCCGTCCCCACCCGTGAGGAAATCGAGTGCGCCCATGTCGATGGCGATTTTCGCCGCCTCTGCTTTTGCCTCGTTCTTTTTTGCAAAGATGGGCCGAGTCGCGTATG
>JBBPQN010000868.1:0-11826 GCA_038092575.1 Boletus subluridellus
TCCGGCCGACGAAGGAGGCATTCACTTTCAAGCATTACTGGGTGGCCGTGGTGTGTCTCGTGACGATCGGGCTGTGGTGCATCGAGCATGAAATCAAAGAGACAATTGGAGACATGGGTATCATTGCCATCATACCAATTGTCGCTTTTTTTGCGACCGGTATTCTAAAAAAGGTATAGCGTGCGCGGGAGACGTGATGTCGTTGGCTGACGCTAGTTTATTTGTTCGCAGGACGACTTTGAGCAGTTCGCGTGGACGATCGTGTTCTTGGCCATGGGCGGTATCGCGCTCGGGAACGGTGTCAAGTCTAGCGGGCTCATGGATACCATGGATGGCGTCATTCACCACATGCTCGAAGGGCGAACAATCAACAGTGTTGTTGTCGTTCTTTCCATCTTTGTCCTCGTACGTCCCCCCTTTCGTGTTCCGTTGACCGTTGACCCGTTGACCTGTCACTTTACTCGTAGATCGTCTCGACATTTATTAGCCACACGATCGCCAGTGTACTCCTCGTCCCCATCGCGCAACAAGTGGGGAAAGACCTCGGCGGTTATGCCAACATGCTCGTCTTCCTCACGGGTTTGCTATGTTCTACGGGGATGGGTATGCCGGTGTCTGGCTTCCCAAATCAACTTGCGTGCGTCGCGTTCTTGTTTGTATTTCGTTTGTGGTTCGCGCTGACACGGCACACGTGTTGGATCGCTAGGGCGGCGCAAGAGGACGATCTCGGGCAGGTATATCTCACCAACGTCGATTTCCTCAAGAATGGTATTCCGGCGAGTATCATCGCGGCAGTGGTGCGTGTTCCGTGCACACGTTACGAGTCTGGCGTTCGGGCGTGGTTGACAATGAATGCATAGGTCGTATCTACGGTGGGGTACTTGCTTATGATGGCGATCGGGTGAGTGCACGCGCATGGTGTTTTTGGGTCGTATGGTGTGACGTTACTGACGTTTTTCCTTTTTTTTCTTCTTTGTGTATGCGTTGACAGCATCTGATGTGGGGGGTGCTGTGATTGAGTTGAGAAGTGTGGGGTAGGTGGGGATGTCAGCATCGTCTAATATTATCGTGCTTTTAATCATTGCACGCGGTATTTTTTTTTCCTTCTTAATGGTCTTGAAATAGCATGGGACAATAAGGGATATTTCTGCTTCTGCTCTCCGAACCGACTGCATGATTCGACGGCTTGCCTCGTTGGACGGTCTCGTTACGGCGCCAGACTACTGCTTGATGGGTCGCTGACGATATGGCGAAGTGTCGGACACCAACTTGACGATGTTTGACTCAGGGGCTGTCCATCTGGGTGGTCAGGTATCGCTTGGAGCCTCGAGGTTCAACGGTTCTCGCTGATCTTTTTTTTTCTCGCTTCAGCAATGCAGTGGGGTGACTTTGGACAACCACACGCCAACTCTCTTTGAAGCAAGAATCCCTTGATATGGCGCGAATCATTCGACAAACGAGATAAACTCGTGGTGATCAGCTGCACGCTGAGGAACATCAATATTAGTGATGGACCCGTCCCTTGCCTCTGGCGAGTCTGGCGAGTCTAACGCGATCTCGCGTAGTTGGCTTTCCGAGCTCGACGTGCCGGTGGACGATGTGTTCATGTCTCTCAATCTGGGAGGCATGTCGCGCCGTGCGGTGAAACTTGCTGAGCAGCGGGGGATCCCAATGATATTCACATATCGACGCTCGCTAGTATTTGAAGGGGTATGTACAAAACTATATGTATTGTCTGTGCCAAACACGACCTTTTTGCGTGAGCTACGAAGAAATGTCTCCCGCCGAGAATATCATAAGAAAGAAAAAAGAAAACGACGTTCTACTAGTAGGTCCGTTCCTGCTGCACTGCAGCAGCTCATCTACGAAATATACGCGGTCAAGGCGCTGAGGCTGTATGCGGGGGCAGTGTAGTTGAAGACCTGGGCAAAGGTCATGGAAGAGGTCACGGGAAGTACAGCGTTCGGGGTCGTGGGCTTGTTGCTCGCGTTGAACGCTCCGGTGATCACGGTAAGATTCCCGTCGAGAGCAACGTTGAAAGGCAAGTCGAACGTCATGGGAGCGGGAGCGGCGTCGGTGTTGACGACCTAGTATGAGCAAGTGAGCGTTGGAAGTGGTGTTTCTTCGTGGAAATGGGGGGAAGGAAGTTGCATTACTTGCCTTGATCAAGACAGTACTGACGTTGGTGTCACGGATGACGCTCCAGTACAGTGTCCCATTGACGGTGGGAAGTGTACTGGGCAAGTATTCGGTACCTCGGTGGGTACTGAAGAACTGTTGCACGGTACATCAGTATAGGAGCACACGTGTTGAATTGAAAGCTTAGAGTATGGTTCGTAAGTCGTACCTGCTGGACATAGTAGCTAGTAGAAGGGTAAATGTTGGCAGCGCTGTTGATTCCTGATCAGTGCTCGATGTACACGAGAAGAAACCAAACCGCTCACTCGAAAGCGACCAGCTGAGCCGTCTATAGCGTTTTTAGGACGTCAGAAGCGACAAGGAGACAAGAACAGTAGAACTCGCCGGCCCGGGATAAGTGGCCGCAATGTTCCACAACAAAGGAGCATATGAGGCAGCGAACACGATATCGCTGTTCCTTTCAAAGCCAGTCATGTAGGCAGCTTCTCCCAAGGATGCTGAAAGAAGGAGACACCGTTAAAGTAATACAGACATTTCGAGATGCCAGCTTACTTACTTCGAAGATCGGGGTATGCCGACCCGCTGGGTAGATTAGCAGCATATTCGCCCTGTCGAGACGTTTAAACACGGCTACTATGATGCATCGCATTTCTTAGCAAGCCTCACCTGGAAGTAGTATGTTCCGTTTCTCTACAGAGAAAACGGGGAATGAGCATAGGATGAAGTGATCAATTTAAGATGATGCTCATCTTACCTCATAAGTGTCGAAGATGAATGCGTTCTCGATAAAGTTATCTGTCTTGAACTCAGAACACTACCTGTGAAAACAAATCGCGGCCTACCATAGTTCGCATAGACATGGAGGTCGTACTCCTTGGGAACTGGATCCAATATGGGGTTGAACGGGTAGGTGGTTGCAATGAATTCTTGAGAGAACTGGGATGAGCAGCTGTGTCCAGGGAATTGAAGGCATACGTACGAAGCTGAGGGAATGCTGCAGTGAGGTTTCCTGCAAAGTCCCTCCAGCGGTAGACGTATCTGACAGTTCGTTCACGATGAGTCAATGGCACACCTATGGCAGACCTGAAGTATAGGATGACTCACGATGGAGCGGCAAAGAAATCCTCGTTACCGATCTCAACGTAGTTGAGAGTGAATGGTTCAGGGTGTCCAAGGGAGGCACGCAGGGCGGCTTTGGATACAGATTAGACCATATCAGATAGAATGATGCCGACGCACCATACTCGTTCGTAGCTGCATCACCAATGACGAAGTTGATCTGGTCAATGGCGGCTTGAATGTACGGGGCCAACTCATTTTCAGGAACACTTGTCTTATCGAGAGAATAACCTGCATGGTTTAGATATGGCTTTCAAGTCCGAAAAGGCAAGACCAACCTGACCAAACGGCCATAATCGGCTCCATCCCCAGATCCTCACAAAAGTACATGTACTCAAGAAGGCCGAGACCGCTGTGCATGGTAAACAACCTAACTGACGACGAATAGTTGCATACACATCACTCACTCGGTGTTGATGTAACCCCAGTCTCCCCACCGGCCTGTTTGTATCGTGTGAGTGAAGGGAAATTAGCTAAATGTGGATACTACGAACCAGGTCTGTTCACGAGTGGACCAAGGGTAGCATTCCACACCCACCTACTTGTCCAGTTTTGGCCCTGGTATTTCGGATTCACCGCTTAGCATATCATAAACGCAATTACTAGGAGAAAGTTACCTCCTGTGCAAATTGTCAGTGAAAAAGTGAGAGAGGGCTTGTTTTTCATACCAAATTGTTACCACCAGGCAGGCGGAAGAATGAAGGTTTCATTTCATACAACGCCTTCGAGGTCATCAATAGGTAGGTCCTCACACCAAAGTGCGCCAATATCATCACGTACGGTTGAGATATCGATCCTCATGCCATTTTCGCGATTGTTGAAGGTTGGAGGAAACAAGGAAAACATGGCGAAGTTGATGGTCTGACCAGCTGCTTCGGCTCCATCGAAAGTGACCGTGAAATTGTTCGCTGTAGAGCTGGGGGATGCCGTCGGCGTCAGGCGCAGAGTGATCTGACGCCAAGTCGTCTGGGATCCGTTGATTGGGACAGAACCAGAGGCATACATTTGGCCCGTGGAACCCTGTAATGCAACGGTAGCTGTTCCATTGAAGGAGGAAGCCACCGGGAATCTGTAATAGAAGGATGCGTTGTATGTCCACTCGGAATTCACTTGGATTCCTGATACGCTACATAATGAAATAGTTCACGAAACACAGTGAGGATGACAAACCGTAAAAGCCACTGTTCCCGAAACCAACTTGTCCAGAAGTACCTGCTGGAATGGTTAACTGAAGAGAATTTGGGAGTGCAGGTGAGACGGGCGATGGATCAGCTATCACGTTGATCATTGCAGCGTCGACAGCGTTCCACGAGTACAGTGCACCGGTTGTGTCTGGACATGACAATTAGGTGACGTTCGAGTACTCCCATTGGGTCGCTCACTTGGCGTGACTTGTTGGAATGCTCGATTTTGCAGCACTGAAGAAGGGTAGTCAGTGGTAGTTGCAATCTATGACACGGCATGATAACCAACATTCAGCGTAAAGACCACCGTCACCGCTCTATGTGACCGTCAGTCAATGCTTGTAGTTTGTACTAGGGTCGGCTCTTACATGCTGTGAAAAGGTTTTGGGTACCCTGCAAATGAATTGCAAGAACACCACTCACATTAATGTCCTGTGGGTTTGGGAAACATGTCTGTCAGATGAGAGTACCACCCGGGTGAAATAACCATGCCTCGAACATCTGCCCATCTAAGCAAGATCGTGAGTGGCTTTGTAGGAAAAAACAAGCAATAGGGCGTACAGAGGAGAGGGGGGATAGAATGGCTCGCGGTTCCATTTACCGCAACTACTGTGGTTGCCGACGCACCGCAGACGAACACGATAAAAGCTAGTAGACCTTGGGCAAGAATATGAGATAGCATTTGCGGACTGAGTTGGCGGAGTCATGCCGAATCATTCGACCGGTTCTTGTATGCTCGCTCCACTGCGGCGGTGTGTTGGGTATCAATCGAGAAGGCAATGACTCTCGTAACAACGGCCCCACTCTGCTAGGGTACTGGCCTGTAGTGACACAACCCGGTAATCAAAGAATGAGAGATTATTAAAAACGGATATGGTCTATCTCACTAAACGGTTTCCATCATGTTCGTTGGAGTCCATCTCCACTGCTCGTGAACCGTAATGTTGAGCTCCTGCGAAATTTCTCTACTCAATAAGGAAGGCAAACGCCATACCCGACTTCAAGTATCAGATCCGGTGCTGCGATGATCAGGAATCAGATCTTGGTGACCCAATAATACACCTACTTCGTCGTTTCCAAGGACCAACTATAATCCCTCTTGGTCCGAACAACACATCAAAAGGCATTCATTCAGCTGATTCGAAAGGTAGCAGCACGATGGTAGTTAGCAGGCGAACGCACATAAAATGAAAAAAGGGTGAATTTACATCAACCCCCAACCCCTGTCCCAAGGAAAAGCCGCCAAAATATCTGGTCACCAGACGTTGCTACAAGGATTGTTCCTGGTCGATGTGAGTTCACTGCAAATCCGCCAAACCCGAACGTTAACGAACTTCCTGACACGGGTTATCCGTCCAGACTCCAGATGTGATGCCGTACTTCCAGACCGCGCCAAGAGTGCCATCACACGGGCCAGATCAATTCGACTCTGAGGTATATAGCACCCTCTCAACAGGGGAGAGAACGCCCCTGTGCGAAAGGCAGACGTCAAGAATTGCTTTCCCTGAATCCATCCTCGATTAGCATTCATGCGACTCGTCGCATTGGTAATCTCACAAGTTGCTCCGGCGTCCCCGGTCATGAAAATGTGATCGGATTCCTCGTTCGCAACATCGACGAAAAAAATACGAGGGGTGGGAGATCCCTTTGCACCTGATGTTCTATCAAACGGGACGAATGCGAGATCGGACAAGTCGCTTTCGATTCCAGTAGGGTCAGTGGGGTCAGGACCCAGGTGCGTATGTACCTAGCAAGGATCAATGGAGGTTTCGAAGGTGATTATTCAGCCTACCAACGTTCGGAAAGTTGGTCACATTAATCCATGTTACTCCATAGTCGGTAGATTTCCATAACCCGTGCCCACTACGAGCATCAAAGTATAGGATGTTGTTACCGTTCGAACCTATAGCCAAAGGCTATATATACGGTTACAAGTATGAGTGTATATGCGCGTTGGAGCCTGTATGCAGGAGTACCTCGCCCCTGTATAGTCCCGAGTGATAAGTTTCGAACGAGGAAACCGACTCGTGTCCCATGAGAGGGCATGTTTTTCCCTACCTTGAACAACAGAGGAGACGTAGGCCATGTCGACCTGTAATCAGTGGAGATTAGAATCATCTCGTTATTCGAGTCATATGAGTTGTACATCCCAGCAGCCTAGCCATGTACGGTGTGAGTCAAAATACAGATCCGAGGTCTGCATAAAACATCACCCACGCGATATAACTGAACAGGGTCAACCGAATCGGTAGTGGGTGCATTACACCAGTCCACGATACGTTTGGGTTCACAGAGCGATATGAACCAGGCGTTGCGTTGGGCCGGATTTCTCCGCTCTAGCTCTCTGCACATCCCGTTCAGACTTTTTGGGTCAGCCAGCTCAGGTCACAGAGCCGATCGAGTCGGTCCGGGGCTATGCCACCCCATATTTGAGGAGGGGCCTGTCTCATGCAAGGGGATTTTCTCACTAGACTTATCTCCCATCTCCCACTGTCTCCCCTTTCTCCAGACGTCTCCAGCCCGAAATTCACTTACAACCACGCTGCCGGGGTATCAGATTATTCAGATAGATATACGAAGATACTGATGTAACTCCGGCGGGCGAACGCAACATTAGGCACGACATCCATCCGTCAAAGCAAGAAGAACACAGTACATCTACTCCTCCTTCTTGGCCCCAATCTTCTTTTCTGCCTCTGCAATAGTTGCAGCGTCAGTCCGTGGTCCAGCATCAACTGTATACAAGCATTTCAATCAAGTGTGAGTGTGAGGAAAAGGGTGAACATACCACCGAACATCGAGGCGGCCTTGAATGGTCTTTTAAGGTCACCCTCTGCTGCTTTCCCGAGTACATGAATAGCGACAAGTTTCGCATCATACAAATTCTTCAGGCCCATAAGGGCTTGGATAAAGAGGGGCTGAGTGTACTTCATGTAGATATGGAAGAAGGCCATCATGGCGATACCAAAGTACGCGCCACGGAGCTAGAGCATATGGGATAAGCGTGGAAAGAGGTTCGATCAAGTGATATACATACGAGTTTTGAAGTCTCCGAAAGATCATAATCTCTTACGGTGGTCGTGATGAGTCCACCAGAGTCAGGCGACTAACAGGATAGGTGAGCGAGAAGGAAAATGGAAAGCTCTCGGGGGCTGACCATCGGACTGGGTGTGTCGACTGAGGTAGAAAACATGAGGATGGCTTAAACTTGGAGGAAGTAAGTGACACACCATATTTGAGGACTGTTTGGTCGTTCTTTTGCTTGACCTGAGTGATGACGTGTCAGCGCCGAGACTTACAAACAAGAAGGCGAAGGAGAGAGGACCTTGTAGGAGACGAAGAAGTATGTGCCAATGATGATGACCTGGCTGAGAACGTAGCCGAGTCGAACATAGTTGAGAACAACCGGGTCGTCGAACGGGATCCTGCGGGCAACTGGTGCAAGTAAAGAGATTAGCAGACCACTCAAGCAAAAGAAGAAAAAAGTAGCTACTCTGCATGGCCCCGAGGGAAATCATAATGTTTTGCACACCGGCGTTCATGTTTGCAACGAGGAGGAGAAGTGTCTGAGGACTGTCTTGACGGAGGATGGAAAAGCCTGCGCTGTGAAACCAATTCGGATGTGACCAAACATGTGGTCACGTGATGGTTGTGTGACATGTCACATTGTTATGACGTCGGCCCTGACAAGTTTGGGGCGCAGCCGAGGTTAGTCCAGAACGATGAGCTACCACGAAACAGCGTCGCTATCTCGTGCGACGTCGATCTCACGCGCATCGAAACATGGAAGCACACTCTCCCGTTCGCAGTCCCTCATTAAGAGAAACGTAGCTCCACAAGACCTCAAACCATCCGACGTCCTCATCGAGCGTTTCGTCGCTTGGAAAGCTATCGTGAAACAGCTCATTGCCTACTTTGAGGGTCTTGCAGACATTCAAAATAACATTGCACGCGAATACACCAAGCTCAGAGCGGTAATACAAGTGCCCTTCAGGGCAGGAAACCAGTTTCTTGGAGAAGGTGGCCTGCAGGCACGTATCACTCCATTCTAACCAATGGCTCACTGTGATGTGTGATGAAGGATGTATTTTATGCCATACGTGATAAAACTAGGGTCATTGCCGACCAGCATGCCAACCTCGGTCGTACCATCGACAGTTCGATTGTACAGCATCTTCAGAAGCTCAGAACGGAGATTAAAGCACATATCAAGGTGGCGCCTCTACACTTTCCATGTGCTTGTTTCTGAATTTCCATAGAATGTTCAAAACGACACTGGCAAGCTCGCTACAAGTGTCGCTAAAGAGCGTGAGCTCTCCGCCAAAATGATAGGAGACCTCGCCACCAGTATAAGCATCTTCAAGAACACGCCGATGACTATTACCGCAAAATTAGACCCGTATGTTTTTGCCCTTGCTCTCTTATGTGCCCTCACCCTTTTCAGGTATGTTGCAAATGTGGCCGTTGCTCGTCAACTCCAGAAACAAGTACACGAAGAAAACGCCCTCCAAAAGTCTATAATAATTATGCAGCAAAATTCTGCCCATTTTGAAGATGGAATTGTCCGTGCCATTCAGTCTGCTTGGCAGACTTACGACGAGTGGCACTCTCGCATGTCATCTTCCGTCCAAGACACTTGGCGCGTCCTTGGAGAAGCCATGTCTTCCCTTTCCCCAGATCGAGAATGGATCTCTTTCTCCGCCCGTTCAGACCATCTCCTCGATCCAGAGACACCTTTGAGAAACCCAGAGACAATCATCTATCCTTCCAAAGACGATCCAAGCGTCATGGCCGTACATACTGGCTTGCTTGAGCGCAAGAAACGGTTCACACGAACATACCGCGAGGCATATTATATCCTTACCCCTGCTGGCTTCCTCCACGAATACGCTTCCTCCGATCCGGAACACATCGGAAGCCACCTTCCTGTCTTCTCCCTCTTCCTTCCTGCATGCACGCTTGGGCCACCTTCCTCTGGCTCGTCGAAATCCCACAAGTTCCACATTGAAGGGAGGAAGGATGGCACCGGTTCCCATACTGGAAGTTTTAAATTGATTGCGACCGGTCAGCATGCCTGGAGCTTCAGGACACGAAGCCGTGAGGACATGATGGAATGGTGGAACGACATCAGGATGCTCTGCGCGAGATACCTCGTCGCGAGTGAACAAATGGATCGTGGGGGGCCAGTCCAAGCGGCCGTACGTTCTGTCGGCTATGTCAGCGAGGACGACGAAGAGGGTGACGATGAGGGATCGAGTATCGAAGAGGAGCTGGACGATGAAGAGGACGGTGATATCTATCAGGACGCTGTCGTTGATGAGGAGGGAGAGCCACCTTCATACTCGCATAACGGAAAGGATTTGGGATCAGTGATTGGGAAGAACGGATACGCGGTAAGTACTGGATTTTTCATCTGGGCGTCGATTTCTCGAATTGCTTGTTCCCCGCCACTGATTCACTACTCCTCATTCCGCTTAGCTAGAAAAAAAATCATCCCCATTAGATCGTGACCACGAGCATGACGATGGGGGCGTGAACGGACAAATGAATGTATATCGAAGGACGAGTCAGCGTCAGCTCGAGAAAGCGCCAGAGGGTCGGCTCCCACGTTCAGCTGAACATAGTCGTTCGTATCTTGACTCGAATGGCGCCTCGACTATCAAAGGTGTTCCGCACGCGGAACATGATTACGATGGAGGGGAAAGCGCAGAAAGTCACACCGATGAATCTCTTGGTGCGCCTGGGCCTGCACCAACGGAGAGTCAGTTTGCGGAGGAAGTGTGATCCGATGTATGTGGCAGGTATATTTATCAGACCCGGCCCTTTCGTGGACTGATGGTCCGATTTTTTTATTGTCGATTTTTCATCGGGGTGACAGTGAGAGCATGAGCGACATGCCCTGTTTTGTGATTACCATCACTCATCTTGTTAGCCCTACACACGAGTTCATAGTGTACCAATCTTATCCGAAGAATAACAACGTCGCACTGCATTTTTTTCATGGAGATAACTTGCCACTGTAGTTGGTCCGCGTGTGCCACATGCAACTGGTCCGATACGCTCGCCAGGCCTGGGCCCTGGGGTGGCTACGTATCATATCCTTCTGACGTGGTTCTTGTCTCTTGGCATGTTTTCATTTTGTTCCAGTTGTATACATACCAGGTTTGGTACTCTTCCAAACCACACCACTCCGCGGTATATGCCTCCCTGGGGTTTCTTTTGGATCGAGGTTGATCCACCTTTGGAGGTGGGAAGCTGCACCGGGTTCCAATGTGACATTTCAAGTGCGAGCCAGGCTCAGACCAGCTCCTGTTCGATTTCATACTCATGTTTGAAATGGTATCGCTAGGTCCCGAGCGACTGGGCAGCATGCAGAATCTGGGTACGTCATTTAAATGCCAGATATCCGTTTTGAGTTTCAATGAGTCTCAACTGGATACTCCCAAGGGACGTCGTGCTTGTAATTTCACCGCGGATGCAGGCGCGAACGCTTGTCTGGACGGTGGCTGCAAAGGCGGTCTCGTCTGCGACCCTTCCAACGAGACAGTGAGCCTTCTCCTTTACTCGCAGCGCATCTCCACATCAGGACAGTTTGTCGGCCCTGCCATTCTAGCCGAGTTTACGCTTGACGCGGATGGGGTCGATTACTACGATGGCTCGTTCTGTCAGATATTTTCGTGCCCTGTCGGCTGTCGCACGTCGATAGAGTTGCTCGCGTGCTGCACCTGCTCAGTCTCCGTCGTCAACGGATTCAACTTGCCGATGAACATTATTACGAGCAACCCTGCAAGTGCTTGTGGCATCTCCGACTGCCCCGTCAATCTCAACCCGACGTGTTCGTTCTCTGTTTCCATCGGATAACTCGAGCACTGAAACTCCCCGTGGCAGGTCCCGTGCCGCTTCAAGGACCGTTCGACGCCACCGGCGACGCTGTCGGCTGTAAGAGCGCCTGTGAGGCCGATCTGGACGGTGACTCATGTCAGCACTTATCTGTATCTCATTATGTACCTCGTAAATGGTTGGCGGCTCACTGATTTTCAGCCCCACCGTGACAGCGAATTCACCTAATTGCTGTGCGGGCTCTCTCAGTATGCCCTCGACATGTCCATCGTCGGGCGTTGCATACTACAGCTATTTCAGTACGTGCCTTTTCGTTTGGAGCTCGAGGTGGCTTTTCTCCAACCAAATTTCTCGGTGTAGTAAGCTGGGTAGAAGGTTGTGCGTGGTCAGTACGCTTTGTATCAGCAACACTGGGGTAGTGCGTTCCGCTTTTGAGAACTGGGCACCGGGCTTCTGTATGAGCATGTTTAAATTGAATAACTTACAGGTGTGACCTTTACATGATCTATCAGAATCATATATACATACATATAAATACTGGAGG
>JBBPQN010000869.1:0-11817 GCA_038092575.1 Boletus subluridellus
CTCTCTGTACTAGATCAGATGTATCACTCCCCCACCGTTCTCGAACCAGGGTTCGACTCAACGGCTGCCCTGGCGAACCTGTACAACACGCGCGGCCTCATCCCTCACGCAGCAGGAACGTCCTTCCAGACCCAGTTTGGTCACTTGTATGGGTACGGGGCAACATATTACTCCTATCTGTTCGATCGCGCGATCGCATCGCGTGTCTGGCGGAATGTTTTTTCAAATGAACCACTGAATCGCGATTTGGGAGAGAAGTATAAGGCGGAGATTCTACGGTACGGTGGTGGCAAGGACCCTTGGCAGATGCTTGGTGCATTGTTGGATGCACCACGTCTTCAGGTGGGCGACGAGGAGGCGATGCGAGAAGTGGGAAGATGGAGGGTAGAGGATGGGCCTGTGTCAGAGCGACACTAGTTTGTTACCGATTTTTTTTCTCTGTAGCTGATTGACGACATGTTGCCTCGACACTGAGTGCCTTCAATGTCATTGGTATTTCAAAGGACAGCTATGGAGAGCAACTACACAAAGAGCGGTATTGATAATTCGGAAGGACAGGAATGATATATGATATGCGGTCGTGGACAGATGCAAGGGAAGTGAGAGGGAAAAAATACATATTTGAATAATAATATGTGGACTAGTATTGGGTACAAGATATTCATCTTGGTGAATAGTCAATACATTTACTTGACTGATAGATAAAGGGTCTGTACTCACATTACGACACCTTCTGCCTGCAATTCTTGTTCCATCTGCCGAACCGCCTCTTGCATGGCATGTAATTGGTGCAGCTTTGCTTGTTTCGATGCGAAATCTGCTTGAGGATTGACAGCGGGCATAACATGAGGCAACTGTAGCATAGAGAGATCGATCTCTGGTAAAGGTTGAGAGTCGGCGGGGTATTGAGGAAATGTGGGGTAGATGGAGGGTTCATGCACGTCTGGGTAATTAAGAAGTGATGTCCAATCTATAATGGTCTGCGATATATTGGGTATGGATGAGTCAAAAGATGCCATGTAGGGAGCGCCAGCTACATCGGTTAGAGGCGCACTCTCCAGGGGAGTGACGAATGTATCACCCCCAATGGATTGCAACAGGCTATCGAGGTCGGATAAATCGGTTGGTGCAGATATCTGAGTGTCTGCCGCTGCTAAAAATTTCAAACATTAGTTACAGCATAACGTAGGTGGACTCACGAGCAGGCGGGGACTTCGGTGCGTGTTTCGGATTTCCGGGGATACTGTAATCTCTGAACAATTCCACTTCCCACGACGCGGAAAAATCTGGCTCGGTAGCGTCGACCGGAGGTGGGATAGCGAACAGAGCATCAAAATTGGTATTAAACCAATCATCAATGGAATGTTCATTTTCGACATCGGAACAAGGCAGAGGGTTCGATGCAGTGTGAAGACGGGGACCAACGACTCCACCACGTGGACACTTGGGCGTACCAATAGCGTCCGTGTTAGATAGACGTCGCTTGCGAGGTGGTGATACGTTGTTCGTATCAGGCTGGGTCGAATGTACAAGGGAAAGTTCCGGCAAACCGTGGTCCGATGAGTCAACACCATCCGTGCTTGATGGTGGTGATGGGAGATATATTCCAGATGTTATGGAAGCGCTAAGAACGGGAAATCATGAACCCCAGATTGCGGCAAAGACTACAGAACATACCGTAAACGTTTAATAGGCCGCCCGGCAGTGGAGGATATCTGGTTAGCTGGCCCCATTGATGACCGACGGCGTTTAGAGCCGGCAATAGTTGGAGGTATGACATTCTCTTCTTCTTCGCTCTTATCCGTCAGAGAGTCGTCAAGGGCGGGTACAGGGGATGCTTTTATGGATCGGTCAGGGGAAGGGTATGAATCCCGAGCTGACTGCGAATTCTGCATTTCGAATACGTGAGATCTTCGCGTTTCCCTTCCTAGATCCTTCGCAAACTTTATTTCCTCAGCTTGGCGGCATTTTCCATGTTCAACGAGCCTCCTAGCTTCCTCCGTCATATCCTTCACTACGGCATCCAAATCACCTGCGAAAGCGCTCCTGGCAAAGGTGGATGGATAGAGGCCTTCTGCTGCGACTTTCATCGTGATGAAGGAGTGTGTAACTTCGGGAGACAGCATGCGCTGCGAGTCTTCCTTCACCAATGCGCGATAAGCCGCATCAATCATGTCGGCCCTACAGTTAGAAAAATGCTCGCGGCAAAGAGTCGTCCAGCCGATGCGCCGACGAGCATTGATGAACCAGGAGTCGATGGAAGAAACCTGGCAGGATGACGCAGCTGCAAACCGGGCCTTGACTTCTGCGCAAGGGTACGGATTATGCAAGTTGTCGAGTAGCCATCGATACGCAGGGGCGAAGAACGGAGGGGATGGACTTTCCACGTTCAGAGTCGGTGTTGGGAGACGAGGCGTACTGTCGGGGTGCAAGGATTTTGGCCGCGTGTCGAGGTTCAGAACACTCATGTGGTGAAGCATGGCATCACATTCGTTGCGTAACTGAGATGTGAAACTTTCTTCCTCCTGTTTAACATCCAAATAACAATTTGCGATGTTCGAAATACGAGAGGCAGCGAAGTGAACGAGGGAGAAAGTTTCGTTACCAGTGGTTCCGTTCTCCGATGCTGAGGACAAGTCATCCGGAAGTGCAGACCATGTCCGATGGTATGAAGCAAGCATTTTTGTGCCACTCTCCAAGGCAGTCAGAAAGTCGCTCTCGGCGAAGTGAAGTCTTTGAGATAAGTCGACGTCGTACATGGTGATTGTGTGTGAGCTCAATACGAGAGCTTGGACTCTACGTGATTCAGACCGGCGTTGGTTTACTGGCAGACAATGCGGACATTGAATTACAGTGATTATGTAAACACAAAGGGCAGCAGTACTAGCTGTCTCTTTGATTTCGTTCATATCATCCTGAAGTTCAATATTCAATCTCGTTCATCTACACAACATGGGTCTCAAGTTAGACGACGCATACACTGCTCAGCTGCGAGCTATTCTGCGCATCGCTCATGGTCTGAGAGAGGTAGCTGCAGTCTCCCTTCCACCCAGCCATTCCCCATCCATACCCAGCCATCCCCCCACCGTCATCGACTCGATCAGATTGCCGAGCCCATGTCCATTACTCCCCTCGCTTCTCGAGGCAGGTGTCGACCATGAAATCGCTTCTACAGCCAGCAGAATATATCTTTTACGTGCAGAAGAACTTAGACAACATATCCAAGAGTCAATCTTCGCAACATGGCACAAAATAGCAGAGCTTCCAGTCATTGCACCTGCATTGTCGCCGGATCTATTGATAAGAAAAGTCGTGTCTACTTCTACGGAAGTATACCTTCGCCGTCTTGAGCAGTGGAAAGAAGAAATTGTTCAGCGCGTAAAGCAAGCATCAAGTGCCCCACCTAAAGCTAATCTAAAGAATGCTTTCAACCACGTCTGTGAATCCATCGTACACTTATAATGTTGTCTGACGTAGTCTGCAGGAATATATTCCGCTATTGGAGCACTTTTTCGAGGAAAACCCATTTCCGACGCACGCAGACAAAATGTTTCTCGCCAAAAAGTCGAATATGCAGTATAGACAAATCCATGTATGGGTGAGAGTGCCTTACTCATCTAATTGCTGTCTCCGTTGTTGATTGACTTTTGCCATATTCAGTTTCAGAACCGCCGTAATCGCACCAAAAAGGAGGGCAAAACGTTGAGAAAGAAGCCGACATACGAGGGGGCAACGAAATCACTGGACAAACTATACGAGCGCATGAAAGGTTACATGGTTGACTCTGATTCTCCGGCTCCCTCCCAATCGGCTTCATCGGAGGGGACAACCGAGGTAGGCTCTGTCTAATCTACCGTACAAGATCAGTGTTCTCATTTCTCAGCAGATAGAAGCTTCTCCGAATAACATGTCGAAGAACGTGTTTGCCTCGTCTTCGCCATCCCACGCCTTTCCTTCCTTGTATCCACCTACCTGCCATTACGATCCATTCCCTTGCAAAAGTGGGCCTGTTTATTTCAGCAAGCCAGAATGGGGGCGCGTGCCAGATGGGAAGCACCCTCTTCCCCTCTCAACTAGCATTGATGACCTAATCGAGAGGTTTTCTCAACTGAATGTTCGAGATGAAACACGCTCTAAGGGATCTCCCAAGTTGCAATCTCATGCTGCGACCGCTGCTATTACTGTTATACCATCTCGTGCACCTCATCCGTCTCTGATAGTCCGCAAATATCGCCAACCAACAATTATCGTCCAGCGTCACCCGTCAGTCCGCGCACCTTTCTCTCGTTTCAGTGCTTTCCAAAGTCCCAGCCCCACCTGGAAATCCGTCACTTTGGTACCCCTCTCGGTCCCACCCAGCAAGAGCGAGCTTCCTGGGAAGCGGAAGACTGCCCCGTTACCGCAACGTTTTCCCGGCCGAACGCGGAACACTCGCCGAGATACCACACCGTCCGAGTGCTCCTCGACGTCTTCCTCCTCGCCCCGCTTGTTCTCTACGGACTCTGAGAGCCGTAATTCTTCTTCAAGTGTCAGTCCATGTTCCACGCCGTCAGACGTGGCAAGCATTCAAGAACTACCCTACTCGTTCGAGTCACCATGTCGCTCGACTTTTGACAGTCCAATTCATCTCCGTGGTTTGGAAGATATGGGAGCGATCTCGTCCGTTTCGTGACTGGCGCGCGATGGCCCTTTGCTGTCGATTTTAGCGTGGTCAATACCTCGCACCTGCGTTCCCGGTTATAATCCCTCCCAGCCCCAGCTACATAGGGAAACTGAAACACGAGGGCCACACGGCACACGAATTTCACCGGAATTGCGAAAGCTGCGAACTACTCGCGACGGTAACCGTCTGCTGTGACACCAGTAGGGCGAGCAATCTGTGGCATCTTAGGTCATGCATACAACTAGGACTTCGGTGTCGCCTTCCTCCGCGCCGTGTCTCATGGCGTACATGACATCCGCCTGAGCTCTCTTTCTTTTTTCATAATGCGATTTATGCTTTTTATACCTCTTTACCTAGCATGCCAACTCTATGTATACATAAACTCTGGAATAGTTGCATAGCGAATACCCGACGTAACGGTCTGTTGAATCACATATACTGACAGCGAAGTGAACAATGCGGAGTTTAGGACAATGGTAGTCAAGGAGCACGTGAACAGAATTAGTGACATCGTACATATTCAAAGCACTTCTTCCCAACGCATCACATTACCATCCTATCCAACGTCCGCCATGATCGATTTGATCAGCTTGCCTAGCCCACGTCCGCTTTTACCTTCACTCCTCGAGGCAGGCTTTAGCCATGGAATTGCTACCGCAGCTAGCAAACTATATCAACAACGAGCTGAAGAGTTTAAACGACGTACCGAAACGACACTCATTGCAGCATGGCAAAAGATGGCCACACTCCCTGGTACATCAACTTCGTCACTAGACCCGCTAACGAGAAAAGAGATTTCGACTTTCACGGAAGCATACCTCCGCTGCCTTGAGGAGTGGAGGGGAGAAATGGTACAACTTTTGAAACAAGCACCGAAAGTCCCTTCCAAAGTAGCCCTCCCAAGGAATTCCCGTTCCTTTAATCACGTCAGTACTCCTACCCACGGTTGTACTCCTCCTGAAATATCTGACAGGAATATTTGCCACTATTGGAGCACTTTTTCGAAGAGAACCCGTTTCCGACACACGCAGACAAAGTATTTCTCGCCAAGAGATCGAATATGCAGTACAGGCAAATTCATGTATGGGTAAGAATATTTTTGCTGGGCCAATGATTCTGTCGTTGACAGGCTATTCAGTTTCAGAATCGCCGTAATCGCACCAAAAAAGAGGCTAAACCGTTGAGGAAGAAGCCAATATCTGAGGGTGCAACGAAACCCCTGGATAAACTATGCGAGCGCATGAAAGGCTACGTGGTCAAACCTGTTTCTCGAACCCTCGAACCCTCCCAACCGTCTTTGTCGGGAGTAGACGAGGTAGGTTCTGTCTGTTCTGCCTTACAGAATCAGCGTGCCCATTCCTTGTTAGATGCGAATCGCACGTAACAACGCCCTAAAAGGTGTATTTATTTCGCCTGCACCACCCCACGCCTTTCCGTCGTCTTATCCCCCTGCATGCGCTTATGACCCATTTCCCTGCAAAAGTGGTCCAATTTCTTTCGGAAAGCCAGAATGGAGACGAGTGTCTTGTTCGAAACCCCCTCCTTCTGTCTCCATCAGCATCGACGACCTAGTTGAGAAGCTTTCTCAACTGAATGTTCGAAGTGATGTACGCATGAAGGGATTTCCTAGGTCGCGATCACACGCTGCAACAGCTGCAATTACTGTTGAACCATCCCCCGCACCTCATCCATCTCTGATAGTTCATAAGCACCCCAAACTCGCACATGTCGCGATGTACCACTCCTCAGTTCGCGCATCCACCTCACGTTCACATGCTTTCCAAAGTCCCACCCCGACCCCAAAACCCGTTACGCTGGTACCCCTCTCGGTTCCACCTCACAGGAGCGGGCCTTCTGCGAAACGGAAGACTGCCCCGTTACCGCAACGTTTTCCCGGTCGGATGCAGAATACTAAACGTGATACTACACCTTCAGAGTGTTCCTCTACTTCCTCGTCATCCTACGTGTTCTTTGCGGGTTCCGAGAGCCGCAGCTACTCTCTTTCAAGCGTCAGTTCATCGTCCTCTCCAACGGGCATGGAGTTCCAGGAACTACCTCGATCACCCTGCTTGCCCTTCGAAAGTCCCCTTTATCCCTGCGCCTTTAGAGACGTGGTGGCCGTCTCACCTTAGACTTCAGCGCGTGATCTCTTCTCTACCATTGCGGAGCAGTAAATGCCTCACTCCGCCCCTCGCTGTCGAAGTCCCTCCCGATCTAGCGGCCTCAGAGGTGACCGAAGCGGACACTTTCCCCCATGGTACACCGTGGGGTGGCGAATATTGTTTTTCGCAATATTTGGAACGTTTCTTCAACGAACTTGTAGCACCAGTTCGCTTTCAGGGAAGGGCAAATTGATGATATGCTATGAACGAGGATCATACTGGAGCAACTTCCCCTATGCAGTTAGATGGGATACACTACAGATTTTTCGAAGTGGCTTTTCAAGCGCATTTTGTGTGATGTTTTTAGGCTTCAGCTTGTCCTCTGAAAATACCAACTCTTCTCTATGCATCATTCGCATCCGCACACAAGCTTCCGAGTATACCATAAAACGTTGCCTCGATGGATATTGGGTCACTCGTATCATGGAGTTTTCTACAGTTTAGACATTGAACGTCAAATATCGCGTGTCGACTAAAACCACAGCTGATGATGAAAACTATGAGTGTAGTAAAACTGATGCAGCAGCATAATATACAGATGTGTATGGGATTGGCAATAGGCATAATAATAAGATATATGTTAGGATGAACAATAATTGTCATGATTTGGCTATACCAAGTTAACATAGAATCTGCCAGGGCAATAAACACACGCTCACATTAATATTCAATGCATTCCAATCGTGGTTCCAGCGTTATAAAGGGGTTGGGAAAGCGACCGCGCACAGCATTTAGGGAAGCTGTAAAATAGAGAGGTCGATCTCTGGCAGAGGTAGCGAATCCGTGTGGGATTGGACAAACAAGGATTCGAGAGAAGGTTCGGAGGCTTGTCCATTGAGTGCAGTCCAGTCGATGGACTCTGATGACGACAACAGGTCTTGAGTTATCGAGTCAGCGGCTGAAATCGTGACAGCTGGATCCACGATATCTGAGGGTGCTACAAATGCTCCAGTTTCGAGGGATTTAAGAAACTCATCAAGTACGGACAAGTCCACCGATGTGGATGCCTGATCTCCGGTGGCTAACAAAGACTTCAACTGTTAACTGCAGCAAGGCGGAAAAAAAGTATGCACTCACGAGGGTTGAGTGACTTGAATGGTTGTTTTTGTGATTCTTCAGGTATGTTGTAGTCATTGAATAGTTCTACTTCCAACTGCGCCAATAAATCGGGTTCGATGACATCGACCGGCGGTGGAAGGCTGAATAGAGCATCGAAAGTGCTATTGAACCATTCATCAATGGTGTGGTCACTTTCCGGCGTGGAAAGTGGAAGAGGGTCTGAAACGACGTGGAGGCGTGGTCCGGCTGTGGACCCCCGCGGACGTTTTGGTATCCCAGTGGTGTATGCATCGGACAGGCATCGTTTGCGCGAAGTAGAAATGTTCGTAGAACTCTGGGGGATTGATCTAGAGCATGGTTTCTGATTATGGGAATGAGTTGCTGAGAGTTCCTCTGAACTCGTTGAGGGAGATGACAGACAAGCCTCGACTGGGGAAGAGATGCTGGGACTGAATGAATAAAGAGATTCAGGAATGCACGGTAAAACAGCAGTCCAGCATACCTCAGATATTTTATGCGCTTTGTGGTTAACGCGGGGATGGTATGGCCTGATTCTGAACACGACAAACGCCGTTTTCTACCAGCCAGAATTGGAGGTGAAACTTCTTCTTCCTCGCTGTCGTCTGTGAGAGACTCATCAAGCGGAGGTACTGGCGACGAGTAACATGACGAATCGGGAGAAAGATAGTAATGTTGTTCCACTGGCTTCTTGTTCTGCAACTCTGCTTCCGATGCCTCTGGGGACTCCGCCACTCCTTTGAGCTTGCAACACTTCCACTCACCCACCGATATAGCGTCCTGATCTGTCATATCCCTCACGACAACATCAAGATCACCAGCGAGGGCGCTCTTTGTAAAGGTCGACGAACAGAGACCCTCCGCTGCCACTTTTACACTGATGAAGGCATGGATGACATCGGGGGGTAACGGACGATTAGGATCTTCGTTGACAAGAGCACGGTACGCGGCATCCAAAGCATCTGCTCGACAATTGTTGAAGTAATCGCGACACAATGCCGTCCAACCCATTCGTCTTCTTGCACCAACGAACCACGAGTTGGCGGCAGAGAGAGAAACGTTATACTGCTGTGCTAAAGATGCTTTGGTCGTTGATGAAGGGTAAGGGTTTGCGATGTTCTCGAGAAGCCAAGTATATGCGGCGATGGTGAAAGAGGAGTTGTGAATGGAGGAGATTGTGCGCGTCGGGGGGTTGAGGGGAGGGAGTACAGGCTGGGAAGCAGGAGAAAGGCTGAGCTTGTCCATAGAATTAAGGATATTGTTGAAATCGTTACGGAGTTTGCTCTCGAGGTCTTGGTTCATTTTCTCGAGTTCAAGGAAACAAGAAGCTATGCGGGCTGAGCGGGACTCTACGCTGTGGGCATAATCAATGGTTCCGCAATCAGTATCATCGTGGAATATGGCTGGCCAAAAGTCATCTTGGAGTAACGCCATGAAGGAGTGGGAGTACTAGTACAAGTAACTGTGTACTTGAACCAAGACTTGAACACACCGTCGAGTCTTCTAGTGCGGAACTTGAATTCATGACAACTCCCATTGTTCCCCAAAAACGTCACCATCCCTGTTGTAACTCTACAAATGGTTCATTTTTCTCATTGATCCCATTAATGGGGTGAAGCACATTATTGATGCGCTCTTTCGACACATATCACTATGAACTAATTCTCGTGCTTAGTTTTTCTCTGGCCTATGCATCCCCTATGTGCTATAGGGCCTACTTCAAGTTTGAATGTGTTGTTTGTGTTTCGGTTCAAGGGCCAGTATACTACTGTAGTACTACTTGTACAGTCATTCGACTTGGACCTCATGCTACTACCAGTTCACTTTCACAGGAAAGACTGAAATTAGTGTACATCGTATATCAGAACAACATGTCACCCGAATCGGCTCTTGATCAACTACATGAAATCCATCAAGACGAGGGACGCAAAGAGTAGTACACACTTACCGTTTCGCCAACTTCGAGCATGCTGAGTCCCCCGCTGTTAGACCCCCCAATGAATGCCGAAAGTTGTTTTTGAGCCACAAGCTTCGTGAGAGTCATCGCAGCGCCATTCATCATGCTTTGTTTCTCTTCACCACCTCCCCCGGTAAAGGCACTCCCCGCTTCTTTCATGACCAGACCCATGAGCTGGTTTCCTCCACCTTCACCCAGACCACCCGATACAAGGGAGCCGATGTCAAGTCCGGATTTCGAACTGGCGGAAGAGAGAGCCTGTTCAACAAGTTAGCCCAAGTCATGAAACCATGTTTGTTGCAGTACGCTGAAGATCATGGGGCCATACTTGGCTAGATCACCCTCGTCCACCTGCTCAGCATGCTGTTGCTATAGAAGATGCGTTCAGATCAGCCTGATACCAGATAACAGATAAGGCATCGTCCGTACAGGATTACTGTGGACGTGTTGAATGGCATTTGTAATGTATCCTCTGCCATCTTCGTCGTCATCATCTGCGTGGGACAGCACCTCCTCTGTGTCGACTATAGGTATCGTCGTCACCGGCTGGGATCCTTGAAGCGAAGGAAATCACTCACAACCGCCCTGATGCTGCTGCCTGTTATGAGGGGAATTGTATTCGTGCCCACCGGTCTTGTAAACGGTATCTAATCGTCATACATCGCCGATGATCGATCAGCTGAGTCAACTTTAAGCAGGGACTTACTCTCAGACTGAGACTCGGAAGACCCTCCTGTAGCTGTAGAGAGGACTTTCTCGGCGAGACCGAAAAGAGACGACTAGCCACAAGTCAACCAGCGCAAAGCGAGTGTCCGTCTTCACTCACCATGGTTGTATCAGTGGGATGCAACTTGATCAATGCAACCGAACAATGTCCATCACATCCGCTATTATAGTGCCCGAGCGCACTGCATGATATTCTATTCTGGGGTGACAGAATGACAACTGACCCTAGAATTAGCCAATTGGTCCAAGCCATTTTCAGCTCAACGTTTGATTGCGTTTTCATTGCCTGGACCCAGTCAGCTCAATCCAGCTAGCGCATGTTCAAATACGCGACGTAACAGAAAGGAATGACCAAGTGGCGCCACAAATCGAACCTGAAGCAAGCTGAACGCAGCAGACAAGGTCAGACACATTCTTGTGTGCCCCTGTAGAGGCTCGAGGGACTAGTTGAAATTAAGAAAGAGTCCGAGATCGTGCTGATGGGTTGATTGGAGAAATCCCAAACTTTCTGATAGAGTCGGCGCAAAGAAGGGACTCTGCTCTCCGTTCAAGTCACATACCTGAGCCAGTACTGGAGCCGCTTTCTCAGCGGCTCCTTTGACATGTCGCCCTCCCGGGGTAAAACATCGTGGTGCTTCGACTCGGGCATGTGCAGCTGCTGGTACACGCCGCCTGATAAGATTCAGAAAACCAGGTCGGCTTTGACAAGTCCATGGCACTAGTAACTTTGCCTCTTTAGAGCGAGACTCCCTAGGTGTTGAATACAACGCTTTACCATGTTAGGCGTGACCGTGAAAATAAGAAATCGTTTGTTTTACTCGTGCTGTTTGATCTCGTAAAATCGTATGTCCTCGCCATCAGGGCTGCTGGACTTTCAACGTCACATGGGATGCAGATGGACAGGTTGTGGAGATCTACAGGTCAGCGAATACATTCTGGGGACGCAAAGTTTACGACATATGTAACAGAAATGAACTAGAGAACAGTGAGAATCACAGAGGAAAATGTTCTTAAAAACGACGATGAGGTTGGTATCACGTGCATTATACAGATGAGAAATCAAGAAAACGAACCCAAGACGTCCAGGAGGGTGCATGTACATACCACACAGCGCGATTCACGCCCGTTCTTCCCAAGAACCTGTTTTCATAAACTTTGTGAGAACTTCTTCGGATCCTCGCTTAAAGGCTTCAACACCACGAGCTGGATCCCATACGCGGGATCCTTTGTGG
>JBBPQN010000870.1:0-11805 GCA_038092575.1 Boletus subluridellus
GGTATTTGGGCCAATATTTATTGCTGGTGTTGGCAAAATAGGGTTGACAAGCCAAACAATCAATGGTGACGGCAGTAGCCGACATTCTTAATTAGGCTCTAAGTGTGGGAACCACAGGTGGCTGAGTGCGGGGGGTCTCCGGTTCGAGTCCGGATTTGTCCACACTTTTTTGGCATTACTTGCTCCCTCCCTTCCCTTGTTCGCGATGACACTCGCGTGGTAGAGGATTCCTAGCTAAAAAAACGTTGGCGAGCGTCGGACAGTTTTACCCCGTTCATTGGGTAGCACCCAAGAAGGAAAGACCCCCCCGACAATACCATGGATATTTTTGTAGGGTGTGCGCCGCGGTCCCGCTCGGACTGAAAACGGCAAGTAGCACAGGAAATGCCACGCCCTGGGGGGGAGGTTTATAGATACCAGGACGTGGTGAGGGTGCACACCCTCCCGGTCTCGGATAAGGTCCGATGTCAACCAACCGATTGTGCAAGACATGAAATAAGCGGGAGGAGTCGTACTAGGAACGACATGTACTTGAACGTATCCTATTCGAGCACGAACCCGTAGGATATCTCAGTCCAACTTATTATCAGTACTTACTATTATGGTTTATGGCAAGACAAGCCTTGACACCGATTTGACAGGGCTCAGCCGCAAGTCATGTTCTCAGCATGCATGGGCCGATCTTTGGGACTTTCGAGCGTGAATAGACAAACATCAATTTGTGAATAGGACGTCCTGCGCTTTTAATCCAGGCCCCATGACAAGGCTTGGAGAGCAATCATCCAGGCTTCTAATATCAAAGATGATGCGTACTAGGCTATTGTACCCGCATATATGCAGTCTGTTCTGGGGTGCCTACAGCATTCAGGGAGAAAGAATGAGGGGAAAATGGTATTATAATTTTTTGCATACATTACCCCCGTCTCGGTACACACACGAAAACGCCGGGCTGAGCCCCCAAAAGTGTGCACACACTGGAGGCAGTCTCGGGAATAAATATCTTGGGCATATTAAGGGCCTGATCCCGTGCACCCTCGAGTTGGAATCAATTCCTGTGCGGCGCCACCCTCGCTGGATCTCCATTTGTCTGACAGGTTAGAAAGGATACAGCATGACTTTTTGATTGATCGTACACGTTTTTTCTTCTAGTTTGCTGATTCCTCATGTCCATCGAACGCGCATCACCTTCCTGCTGACGCCTGTAGACGTTTCCCAGATCGCCTCCACCTGTCCCCCGTTCCCTCGCTCGTCCGTGATCGACCCAACGCACCGAACAAACTCCGCGATGCCGCCTCCAACGCCAAAGTAAACCGTCTTGCCGGCAACAAGACAAAGATACTCGTATCCCTCGGAGCACGCATCTCGCATGACGCGGACTAGACTCGGGAGACTGTTTGGGTGATATATCGTTTCGGACGTGAGGACGAGGTGGTAAGGTCCACCTGTGTGACGCAGGTCGAAAGTGTCCCACGAACCGGAAAAGAAGCGTAAGCGAACTCCGTGGTCGTGTAGCGATGTCTTGAATGCTTGAAGCAGTTGGGGCGTGATGTGTAACTCTGAGTCGACGTCCCCGCACTCGGATGCGTTAGCCTCTGAGACACGGTAGACATCTGCGGCCGGCGATGTATCTGGAAGGTCGTGATACGGTGAGGCGTTCGCGTAAGCTGCCGCCATTGAGACAGAGGTCACTTACACCAAGCGAGAATGACGTTCGGCGTGGTTACCAGTTGTAGGACGGAGGTATTGTAGTCTTGGAGGTGAATGTGTGTCTCGGTGTCACCAGTTGGAGGCGACGATAATATTCCCTGAAGGATACAGAGTGTCGGGATCGCCGTGCCGCACCCCAGCTATGTAGATTAATCGGGTCAACAATGGAGGAAAGGCGATCATGTGTCAGATGAAAACTTACCTCCAACACGCGTCGACCTTTGGCGTTTGCGGCGTGACCGTCGCGTCTGAGACAGCTAGCCAGATCAAGGCTACATTCCCACGTTTTCAAGCCGCCCTCATAAACGAGAGGGACGAGATCGGAAGGATTATCGATGAATTGAAGGGCGGATGCGAAACTGGGGTCTGACTCGGACGCTGGACCCGCGGATTCGGGATCATCAGTTCCGTCGGAGATGAGCTGAAACCGCGCATCGAACAAATCTCGGCGTGCGAGCTTTAGGTCAGGACTGTGACCATCGGGTGACGGAGCAGAGATGAACGAGTAGGATATTTGGGTCGGCAATGCTTCTAGCTAGACCTGATTCATGGTGCATACAGGGATGAGGTGAATGCGGTGTGCGTACCAGTGAATCGAGGTCAATCTCGGAGAATGGTTCCCCAGTTTGCCGTGGGGTTGAAGCAACGTCGTGCGCTTCATCAGTGGGAGGCACGGCTTCTGCAAATGGGGCCTCGTCTACACCTTCTTCGAAGTTGAAGTGAAACTGGAACATGTCCCCACACGTGGACCGTTTTTGGTCTTAGCGAGCGAATATTTGGATTTTTTAAAATTTTATTACGAAATAGATCATAGCACCCATGGACAATGGCCTAGCCAAACAACTCCCTGCTGCGATCCATCTCCCGTCCTTTGAGACAGTGAGACACTAGCTACTGGATGTTCTGTTGGGAAAATAATAGAATTTTCATACAAAAAACAGGTTGATAAGCACTGGTGTTGTGGTGGTGGTGCTGTTGGGAGCCACCCACTGAGAGCGATAAAACCACGAAACATCAAAAGTGGTCCCCAGCGTTTTCGGCCTAGCTAGCGTCGATCCCTGTACAGGAGTCTATAGGGTGAGACGTGACAATAGGTTTCTAGACACTTAGGGAGGCTGCAAAACGACCGCGCCTCATGACGTCGAAACACCCGCTGCAGGCTTGTGCTCACGCTCACCGTGACCAAACCTTGCTCTACCTTCTGTGTGCTCCTGTTCTTGAACGGCGCGTCGAGGCTCGGAGGGCTTGAGATAGTCTAGGAGGATTAACCACATGTCATAGGTGTGGTCAGTCGACTGGACCACGTACTTAAATCTAATATATCTCTGAACAACATGGACTTCCTTGAAGGCTGTTGGACCTTTGTAGTATCTTGCAAAACGCAATAGCGTGGGTCTAGCCCACCGAGACGTCTGGACACTGTTCCCTTAAGCGAGCGCGACCATTGATAAGCTGGCGTCGTTTTTTTCGTAGTCGGTCTCACCAGTGGTAGAGCTCTAGTGCAATTGAGGGTCCGTCTCATGGGCCCGTCAGGATGGTAATTGTGTTCGGCAAGCATTGAGCATGTTCCAGTGTTGTGCCCGGACCGGTTCGACGGCCCGAATTGTCTAGATGTTTCGAAATTTAGCGATTACGTAAATAATACTTCATTTCCGAAGTTCCGCTGGCACTTTCTGACATTGTCCGGCAAACCCAAATATTTTGATTCCATAAATGGTGTTGAATAAGAAACCAAAACAATGGGTACGCCTGCTGTAGTGACATGTTCTATAGTCTGTCAGCCGAGTATAAAGGAGCGTTTGACGACGGAGATTGATAGCATAATCCCATCCCTCCAAAGATCTTCGCTGAGCCAATATCATTATCTTATCCGCTTGCAAACTAAGACTCCATATCCATGGACGACATTGACTTCTTCGATATCCTCTTCGCATCTCCTCCGTTGACACCAGACGCTCTCGGCCTCCAGTCCTTTGGCTCTGATATTCTGGACGACTCCGAATACATCCACGATCTATCACATAGCTTTTGTGTCGTTTCATGAAGCGTTCGCAGCTTCTCAAACCATAGTTTCACATCGTATCCGTCGACGCGGTAACTTTGGTGAGCCATTTGACCCAATGTATTGGGAAAGGCTAACTTTACCAACAGACCGTGTTCTACGGCTTCGACAGTTGTTCATCACAACGCATTCGTCGCTATTTTTCTCCGTGACCCAAGCAACACCAGGACTGGCCCCAAGAGAGTCGATCTGCGACTAGCCATGTCGAATACCGACCGAGGTTTTTCGCCATTTTTTCGCAACCGTGGCTGCTGTGATAGCACACGCATTCTTGCATGTCGTTGGTGAGCGTCTTTCTGCCAGTGTCTATTGAACCACGGGCCGAGCTCAAAGTGATCAACAGGCCATGAGATCGTTGCGGACCATCGCACAGACAGCGCACCTCCGTTCTGGTGTAATCCGGAAACGGTCTGATATCATCTACTACGCTGGAGACTACACAGGCCAGACATTGGGCATCTCGTCTGGGTTAGCATCGGACCAAACGAAGGTCACAATGTCCATCCTCAGGATCAGTGCGACACATACCAAACCCGTAACCAGCCTATGTGATGTCCCGACTTCGTCGCCGGTGACATTTGCGTAGCGGTGCAGTTTATGGATCTAGGAGACGGAAATTGTGGAGGGTGCTTGGAATGTTGGGGGTTCCTGAGTGGGCGTTATCCGAGGCGTCGAGGGTAGAAGGGAGAGTATACGTACACGGAAACGTATCGAAACGTAGTATCGACTTGGAGAACAAAATAGTATTTTTGCATCTGTGGTATCAACGCACTATCGATTGGGCCGTGCTCTGTTTTCAATTGTTGTAGTTCCCCCTGTTCATGTTCTTGCAGGTACGCAGAGTGTACTACCATTCTTGCCTCGTCCCCTACCTGATCGTATTGAAAAAGTCTGGGGAGCCTCATGTCGTATATATGCTCGATTCCTCATCGGGGGTTTCGGCCCTATAGTGCTGTTAAAATAAACGGTGATGATACCCATCCGTGGTATGTATATCAGTTCCAGCGCGCCGTAGCTCAAGGTTGTTACCAAGGCTGCGAAGACAGACAAGCCAGCACCACTGGCAGTCTGTTGTCCCGGCGCAGTGCAACTTCGTACATGGAGAAAATGACATTCGCGTTCAATCGGTGTTGCAGAAATGCATTTATTTGGCTTGACTCGCGATGCATGCAGACGATACCGAGAAATATAGGCAGCATATCCACCAGAGATCATGGAGGAATGAAAACATGCCTCTGACGTGAATCGAGGGATGTGGTGCATGTGGTTCTTCGTTGGTTCTCGGAGTATGACGTTGTCGGCTTCACGTTGTTTGCCAGAGTAAAAGTAAGGTCATGTCGCCGACGTGTAGGCTAAGCAGGCCACTTTTGATGTTTCAAGGTTCGTAGTGTAAAGAGCAATCGGCGGTAGTCTGCGCTTGTTCTAACCACTAATGTCATTGTGGATTCAGGTGTAAGTCAGCGAAAAGGATGCTACTCCACATTTTCTATATTTTTGGGGGGACGGCGCCAAATTTTGGGCCTGAACAATGAAAATAGTAATACGTACCAGTATACAAAACCGGCTTGTGCAAAGTTTATTCTAATGATCTCCTGTGGAGGATACTACAATTTGAGACAATCAGACGGTCTAAGCAATCTACGAGACAACCCAACGTCGCGGTGGGCGGCCTGGCGGATGGAGGGGAAGCGTTTGCCAATGCGCGACGTCGGAGCCTGAAAAGCAGCATCCGCGCCGATCATTCCTCGACCTCCTTCAGCGGATGCCCTCGCTTTCTACCGTGTCATGTGCCGTAGAAAATTCGGACCTGAAATCAGTGACGTTTGGTTGTCTGCTGAAGTGGGCTGGCACTGCTAGTCTCCCCAAACTAGACCTAAAACTTCGAGATCAGAAGACAGTCCTCCTGGTGTTGAGGATCGGCACAGGTAAGTTTGGCTACAATTGCAGCATCATTGCATCCAACGACTGCACAGATCTCTTCCAGATGTGCGTGAACATGACAAAACCGATCCTTGCCACCACTCAGGCCTTGCAGATACCATCGGTAACGCGGGTCTTTTGCAACATGCTGGCATTTCACAAGGGACAGTCTGGAGCGGCGTCAATGAATGGGTGTATGTCTTTTGGGATATAGCAAAATCCCGATTCGGAAAGACGATCGACTTTTGCGTGGTCTGCAGCTGAGTACCGATGACGTCCGGTCGAATGCTCGGCGGGCGGAGTCTTGCTTGTGATTGTTGTTACGATACGTTTTTGTCCGAGTCACGCCTCTGAGGAGATGCATATAAAAGTCGGTCGACTCCCCCCCCTTCTCTCCATCAGCAGCTGCCCCCACTCCTGCACTGACGCAGGCGACCTTTAACTCCTCTCTCCTATACCGATTGCTGGGCATTCCTCTCAGCTACAGATGAACATACCCTCCTACATTCGCAATGGCTACGCGCGCCATCTCCAATCGATCAAGAAGGATGCTCTCTCATAACATTTCTGAAACTTTCTATTCGATCCCCAATAGGTGGTGTATCTTCTCCATTCTGGTCAAATTGTTCCTCTTTTCGTCGTTCCAGTAGTCCGGAGTAATCTCTCCCTGCATCGACCCACTTAGATGGGAGGGGAATGTCACGAGTCCGGAATTGTTTGTAGGAGAGATCCAGATCGTAGGTGCAGAGAAACTCCCTCGAAACAATGCCTACATCGTGAGATTCATGATACATGGAGTTCAGAAGACGAGGTATATGCATACGGAGAATAAATATTCGAGTCACAATTTACCACCATTCTCTGTCACCTGTGTTCGCCCCCAGTCTTTACCCGATTTTTCTGTTCAAACCCGATGCGTATTATCTCCCAATGTTTCCAGCCGAATCGTCTCCAATTCGTTCGCCTGCCCTTCCACGACCTGATCCTCCTTCGGGGGAACATCCGCAAATGTGATCGCAGACGCGGCGGGATTTTGGCTGACAATGTGTTGTGACAACACGCCGAATCCGGTGTCGATCCCCTGCCAGCGGCCACGGAGGTCACGGTCATACAGCTCTCGCACGCCGATGATAAACAGAGGCATCATGGGGAATATGGTTATATCGGCAAACAAGAATAGGAGGAGCAGTGAAGTGCCGGTTATTGTAACCCCGTCGTTGACTATAGTAGAAATAGTGTGAAGTATATTCCTAGCAGTTCAGAAGAAAACAACCAAGTGGTTAGTTTTTGGTCATACTCAGGAGTGCGGATGGGAGAACGTGATAGTGACAAATGAGAGGGAGTGGAAAAGTGAGACGCACACAAGGAAATAAAGAATCCCATCTCTCACGAGTTGTTGCATGTACCGGTTAGGCTGCCACTGTTTGGTTGCTTTGTACATCTCGACTGACTGCTTCAAGGTTTGGATGATGGCGAGAACAAAAAGTGTGGCACTGAGAATAAATCGCGGGATTCTAGTATACTCGAAAGGCCACAGTGTGTTCCATGAGGCATTGCAAATAGAGAAATCAACCAGTTGAATAACTGTGACTAGAGAAATGGGCGGAGGGTGATGGATGGTCACCAGTCACCTCTGTGAGGTGCAGTGATGAGTACAATCTGGCTCTGGACATACCTGATAAGTAGGTATTGGGATTGTTGAATATGCCTGTAAAAACGATGGAACAAATAACCTGTGGAACATAGATGAACAAGAGGATCCAAAAAACTATTTTGGATTGATTCCACATTGCATACACCCGCAGGATCATTACATCTGTAATTGAAACTTTCACAGTCCGGGGAATGGAATCAGGAGGATAACATACAATCAGCAGCTATAATGAATATTTCGAATGACCAGACAGCTAGCAGAAGTGTCATGGTACCTGTGGAACAGCATTGTCTCATACTGATTGTATGGGAGGCACTGTAAATCAATCTACTTACATCTATGGAACTGTTATCAACACAGTTTTCAGTCCGAATTTAGATGCATACATCTACCAGAAGGTCATTATATTGAAGATAGGCAAGGTGCAAAGCAGAAACACTGACTTTGACAGGGCCAGGGATGAAAGTGCTACCTACTGTAAATACATCCAATCAGCTCGATTAACCTCGGATTTAATTCTGATCATACCGAGACCACTGAGACTTGCAGTTTAATTAGTAGCTGTATAATTTGCTAGGCCTCATAGCGACAGTAGACTTACACAGTAAAACAAAGGCCGAGATAGCGGACCTACAGAACTGTCAATTTGGACTCGGATCACCTGTAATGGGGGGTCCTCTGAGCCTTTATACACACCAGAACAAACATTGTGGACACCCAGCTCCAGGGTCTGCTCTGTGGGACTATCAGGGGGCCGGTGCTTCATGGATAATTGTTACTTACCCAAATATAGTCTATCTTCGACTATTGTCAGCTGACTGATATGATGTGGAGAGCGAAACAACATACCTCTCTCGAAAAGGTGAGGACTGCAGTGGTAAGATTGCAATGGTCATTTCAGAACGAAAAGGCTACCTTGAACATAAGCATCACTCACGGTAATCGTATACGACAGCAGTGACAATAACGACTGCACTAGTATGAGATTAGTCATCGAGGGAAGGCATGAGCAACCGTACGGGATGTATAGTCATTCGTCTGAAGAAACTGCAAGGCAAATTGTAAGTCGGAGGGCATGTCAAGTACAAGGGAGACGGCGATGTCTGGTGGTCCAATGACAAAGAATGAATGAGAGGCGAGAAGAGGGTGGTTGGCAGTGGTCCAGTTTTATTACATAAATATTTTTCTGACTGAAACTCGTTTGGAGTATGCATGACGTACGAATCTCTGAATCCAACGTTGGACAAACACGCGATTAGGACGAAAGGTGGTGACAGAAAGCGGTGCAAGAGCATCTTTGTGTACAGCACAGGATGTTTGCGGTGAAAAGAATGAATCGTGATTTTCACTTAGAACCAGATCACATTCTATGACCTCCGGTGGCAAGTAAAAAGCCTTGAAGCTGTGGCACTAGTCTAGAGCTATCTTTCGGGTCAACACCGCTTTTGTACCATTTGTTTATTTCAAGGGGCGACTACGGGTCGAAAACGCCAGAGAGCGTCCGTTATCGCTGATCCACATCAGCCTACACGTAAACCCGGGTAATGGTCTGCTGGTAATTTAAATTTTGTTGATGATGAGAATCAGCAGTGCCTCCCCTAGTATCCACTGGCACGTAAATAACTATATAGATTACAACACGTCCCACTTCACGACGTAAAAGACGAGAAAAAAATTCGGACCTCGGACAAAGGTCAGTCACAGCGTGCACCTGAAATCAGATGCACGATCGCCCAAGTCTCTCAATTCCTGAACCGCCAATTGGAGCTTTCCCCCTCGTTCAATGCGCTGCTGCAGTGCTGGATCCCTCCCGTCGTTGATGCGCTTCTACGAAAAGACTAAGATGGGAATGACGATTAGTCCAATACCGACGAACACCAGCCCCAGGCCATCTATGCAACATCAGGAAAGAATATGCATAAATGAAGAAGGGGAAGAGCAAGTAGCATGACTTACTTCCAAAGATGTATTGCGGCGAACCCTGCGATCGATAGATGTAGATGTTCGCCACTATAGCTCCGTTAAAGGTCCCGAGACCAGTCTCGAACGCCATATCTACAGCGCGCTTAGTATATTGACCAGAGAGGTTATTGCCTAATCTACTCAAAATGCTCGGCTGGCTGCAGTCCGAATATGGAGACCGACACATACCATGCAACAACGCCAGGGCATGAAGCGTAGCTTCCAATAACAAATAAGAAAGTCCCAAAGTACTTGACGTCGTTTAAAGTTGATGATATGTTGATAGAATACCCAATGAGAAGCAAGAGGAGGCTGGCATAGATAAACGCGGAACGAATCTTGAGTTTATCCTAGTAGTATGCCTGGATGAGAAGGATGATTGCTAGATTAATGTGTAAATCATCAAGTAGAAATAAATTCACCGAGAAACCCGCAGGACGTATGGTGGGACGGTAAGGAGTTTACTACTAACAGCGATGGTGTAGCCAAAGCTGTGATCCAACATTAATCACCAGTGATAGAGCGGAATCATGATCTTGTTGATAATCGTTCTATGCACAAGAATGAAACGTGCATGAGGACCAGCAGACAAACATTAATATAACTTGCCATAATATACTGCCAGTACGTCAGAATGGTGAGCCTTGCACTACCAACTATGAGGAGCTTAGGTTACCATTACACATGAGGAGCATCCAGGGAGTCAGGGACATGTAGACAAGTAGGTGCAAAGAGGTCTGCCAATCAGTGGAGGGAGTTATGACATGGTGGAGGGCAAATTGCTCTTCCTCTTCAATGGTAACCTGAGCTATCATATATATGACATTTGAGTCTGAAAATAGTAATATGTAGTATACAAAGTTGGCTTGTGCAAGGTTTGTGTACAATACCACAATTTGCAGCTTTCTCATCGGAGCATCAGGAAAACCGAGTGCCACTTATTCACGCTTATTCAAGCTTTTTTCGCCAAATTAAGGACACAACAGGAAAAGCAAAATAAGCATGCTACAAGCTAAGTCTGTAACTTATTTTGCTTATTTCACACTTTTCTGGACCTCGCAAGCATGAAAAAAGCAATAAAAGCATGATCCCATATTTTGTATATACAAACAAAACAAGCATATCACCTTGCTTGACTCATCAGCAAACCAACCCTCCATCTGGACAGACTGGACAGAGCTGGCCAGATTTCTCCAGCAAGGTTCCCAACTGGCTAGAGTTGGACAGAAAATGTGAAAAAAATTCTGCCTATAAACTGGGCTTGAAATTTTTGCCATATAATTTTATCATTAAATCTATGCTTTTGACACCACTGCCCTGACCATTTTAGGAAAACTGCTCATACAACAAACAAAAACTTATTGTGGAAAAAGGGCTGTTTTGCTGATTCGGACAAGGTTTCTGTCGCACTCATAAATTGTGGGAGCTGTCTAACCTGCCAAATTTGTTTGGCTTTGTTTGTTTGGCTTTCGTGGCTGACGTTGGCTGATGAGGCTTCAGATTCGAGTTCAAGGTTATTCGAGGTTATTATATATTTAGTTAGGCGTCGCCCTAAGTAGTCAATGAATTCAATGATCTAATGTGACGATCAAGTGAGCAAGCATGAGCGAGAGTTCAAATCATGTCAAATCAAACAAAGAGTTAAATCAAATGTCAAATGCTTGATGCTCGACTTGATTTGATTGATTTGATTAGTGTTATTACTACTATGCACTAGGGAATGGCATGGGTAGCACCGTGCCATACCCATACCCTTACCTGTATCCGTGCTGTGGGTTTGTTGCCAAATATGGTAATTAGGTGGTAAGTTGTGGCTCGCTTATTCTTTTTTCATAGACTCACCCAATGCCACCTTTCACCATTGTGCTCATCACCATCATCATTGCTCATCCTTGTCCTCGTCCTCACCCAGGCCCTCACCCTCACCCTCACCCTCGCCCACCCATCTCAAGTTGCCAGCTGGGGACAGTGAAACAACAGCACAACGTGCATGATTGCGCACGTTGTGCTGTCATTCCTCTCACCTTCCTCATCCTCGCCCTTACCTGATGACCCAGGCTGTCACCAGTAATGCTGGTTGAGACGGAGAGTGAAAAGAAAACGAGGAAGAAACATGGAGATAAGAGTGTACGTGTATGTGCATGATGCATTAGTACATATAATTGTGATACTGACTTTTTTGGAGATGGGTTGCTTATTGTGCAGACGGGCACAACCACATTGTTGTCTTCTCTGTATTTGCAATCGGTTTTGTTTTGCTGAATGTGTAGCAACATGAGATGGAGATGGGAGGACAGACCAAGTACATCAAATAGCCAACATACGACCATGTTCATGATTCTCGCGTATTGCGATGCGTCTGCTTTGATGTTAATGGAAGTAGCAGGCATCATCAATGTTGTAGAGCCATTGCGTGAAGTGAAAGAACATAAGATAGGAATGGTGAGTGTTTCTGGAATCTGCATGTCAGTTGGAAAAACAGGTCTTACTACATACACTG
>JBBPQN010000871.1:0-11804 GCA_038092575.1 Boletus subluridellus
TTTTTATACGACGGGAACAGGATAAGCGAAGACGATACGCCGTCCTCGCTCGATATGGAGGACAATGGTGAGTGCTGTCTCGTTTCGATTTGATTTGATTGTTGCGCCTGGAATGTGCACGTGCTAACCCCTATCTTTCCCTCCCTAGACACGATTGATGTCATGGTTGAACGTACGTTTTTTTTTTTGGCGTAAAAGTTGTAATCTGACGGTGCTTGCATTTGAATTGATATTAGAGGTTGGCGGGTGGGCGCCATGATCAATAGTTTGAACGTGGTCGTCCGAGTTTCGATTTCCCGAGTCGTGTCCTTTTTTTTTATCGTCGCGTCGTTTCCTTTTCCTTTTTGTTTGCTGGATGTCATAGACACAGTAATTTTTTCCTGCCGATAATCGATGTATTCGACTGGATGCAAAGCATGTTCGAGTCCTTAAGGTTGTTGAAATTTGAAAGCCCTGCCGTGGCCGACGGCGGGAAACACTGAGATGAACGGACGAAAGAACTGGACCACGCTCTATATAGGGGTACTACGACGTACGGGTACAAGAGGACTGCCTATCTCTACGGGGTGCGGCGGGTATATATACTGTACACGTGACTGGTATGCCAGCGGGCTTACGGTCGTGTTGCTGAGATGACTCGGGTTTCAAAGATGAGCCTGTCGAGTTGGAACGCTTATCTTATGCCATAGGTGCTAAGTAATCAGTAGCTGGTGTTTTGGATGTGCATGGTTCTACGGTTCCATATTCTGCCTACATACATGTTTCCACAATCGGTGGTGCCACCATCGGGTGTGTGCGTGTGCCAGGTTACAATAGGGACGCTTCGTCATCCTCTGTTTCTTCGTCTGTTTCTTCGTCTGTTTCTTCTTCTGTTTCTTCAGTGGGCTTACAGAGGTGCTAGGCGAGGGACATAAGTGCAAGAAGAACTCTACTATCGACGACCTCGCACATTGAATTCTTTGGCATGAGCTAAGCCACTTTCATGGCACTGCTCCTCGCAATCGTAACCATATCTAGGATTACGGTTCAGTCTGTGGGGATGTGATAAGTGTTCTGGGAGAGAGAGCGCTCACATGCAATCCGTCTCTATATGCTCCCCAGCTTTGAAAGGCACAGGATCACGTCAACACTCGAGCAAGTCACTGGGTTTGAATGTGCATACCCTTTTTCTTTTGCGCGAGTCGATATTGCGATAGGGTATCTCGGATAAAAAAAGACCAGCAATCGGCACAGGTCCAATCTTCCTTGGACCACTCTGAGCAAGACTCGTCGTCTCTGCAAGTAAATAGCTGATGGAAGAGTCTTCGCCAGTCACCCTCCAACACCACCCCGAGCGGCTTCGACTCGACAAGGTTGGTGGATAGATTTCCCACAAGACATTGTCGGGTAATGTCTCCTTTCAGATAGTCCCAGTCTAACGGAATCACTGACGAATTCTTTACCCGACGTGACAAAAGACGTACTCGTTTCATTGTACAATTTGGGTAACAATCGCACGTCGGATCCGCCTAAGCCATCCCCACCACAATGATGGCCTGCTCAGATGAAGTCAGAACAGTCTACGACAGAGGAAAGTATTGGTCATACACCGGTCGTGCTCGCCGTTGATGTCATCAAGAATCGTCCCTACATATCCCAAAGGTTGAGTAACATGGCGTTCTTGAATGATCTCAGAGAGAGTGCGTGTTAAAAACTCTGTATATGGGCCATCGTCTCCAAGGTACCCTATTGGCAGATGGTTGATCGTCGTCTCTTCATAGCAACGTAGAACGATGTGAGGACCTGCAAAGAGAGACAGTCCGAACCAGTCATCTGGGTGGACATCATCATCAAAACTCGGAAGGGTATAAATACGAAATATTCCAAGGCCAACAGGTTTTTCGATTCCCTCCCGAGGTATTATTGTATGTAATGAAAACCCGACAAGCAATTGCGACGAGAAACTGAGCCAATTTGTTTATCTGGAAAAGCTCTTGTGATGAAAATTGCTCGAGGAAGGATTTTTGGTCCTTCCAGCTCTTGTTGAGGTCTGATTCGCGCGATCGATTACGACAGTCTTTGTTGGTAAGACCTCTGTGCCTCGAAACGAATCGACGGGGCCCATAGAGCACAGACATGAGCCAGATTCGATACATGGCCCGCTGAAAGCGAACTGATTCCGCGCTAGATAGTTTGCTCGTCCTGGAAGTCCGGTCCTTCTCTCTGCCGCAATGGAGTCCAGCAAACGGGATGACGGAATGCAAGCGACACCCTCACCTCCGGCTGAATAAATCTTCCAGAGCAGTCATAATGTTGGCATTGCTCACGAGAAGACGCTCTTCTTCACGAGAGGGCGTTTGGTTTATCATGTCGTTCTCGCCTTGAAGATCGTCGGTGTTCTGCGGGAGACTTGCAGAAGCTTGATACCGGGGCGAGTCGCAATGCCTGAGGCAGCACAGGGCCAACGAGATCATAAGGTGAGTTCATCTGTCGGTGAGGCGCTGAGGGATGATCAAGTTAGTAGATAAGCTCTTTGGCACCGAAACTGAAGATCGATGGCACGGAATACCATGCTGGATGATCAGCGCTTCGACCACGCGGCATGGATCGAGACTTCGAGTCCCAAGAGTCAGGGTCACACCGTGACCAAGTTCACATTTCTGATCCTTCTTGACAGCCAGATAGTACGCGCGTGCTTCAGCCTGATCAGTGCTAATATTCATAATTCGACTAGTCGACTTCCACGAAAGCCTCCTCGAGACAATCACGACGTGTGGAGCAAACACATTCAAGAGAGAGTAATAGAGGGGTGCGCTTCAAGTTTCAGCCTTCAGCTTTTTCGTATTGCCAGCCGAACCGCCACCTGTGCAAATTCAAGTTAGCCCGTCCAGTCCAGCGCATCAATCAATGCGCAGTAATTTGTGTTTCACGTACAAATATCCAGATTGATGATGATGTTTACGGGTCCGAAACGAGACAGGAAACCCAGTATGTGTCATAGTAGAAGTAAGCCGCGGACTCGCCCTGGATGGCTAGTACCGGTGATTCGCTCCAAGCATCTCATACACGGATGGATTACACAGTTTATCTGGCGAGGCGGAGCTGCCCGGATACGGACCTCACTGGGACATTTGGATCAATACGCTCAGGCTCCCAGAAGAATACCTTGATGTCAGTCAAGCTCTGCGCGACCGCATAAGCGAACTTGAAGACGATACGCCGTCCTCGCTCGATATGGAGGGCAGTGATGAGTACCGTCTCGTCTCGTTTCGATTGTTGTGCCTGGAACATACACGTGCTGACCCCTATCTTTCCCACCCTATCATACGACAGACACGATCGATATCATGGTCAAACGTACGTCTCTTTTTTTTTGCTTGCCCGTTCAAAGTTGCAATTTGATGGTACTTGCTTAATTAGTAGAGGTCGGCGGAGTGGGCGCCATGATCAATGGTTTGAACGTGGCCAGTCGTCCGAGTCCTGTGGCCCCTGTCTTTCTTTCGTGTCTTTCTTTATCCTTGCGTCGTTTCTTTGTTTGCTGGACATCGTAGACACACATTTTTTTTCCGCTGATAATCGATGTATTCGACTACATCCGAGGCACGTTCGGGTCCCAAAAGTTGTTGCTGAGATGACTCAAGTTTCCAAGATGAGCCTGTCCAGTTGGAACCCTTATATTATACCATAGTGCTAAGTAGTAGCTGGTGTTTGGGATGTTCCAGTGCTCTAACAGGTTTCGCATGGTTCTACCGTATACGATTCCACATTCCGCCGACTTACTGCACATGTTTCCACAATCGGTGGTGCTATCAGACCTCCATCGGGTGTGTGCGTGTACCACGTTAAAATAGGGCCATTTCGTCTTCCCCTGTTTCTTCTTCAGTTACTTTATAGGGCTCACAGAGGTGCTAGGCGAGGGACATAAGTGCAAGAAGAGCTCTACTATCGACGGCCACGCACATTGAACTGTTCGGCGTGAGCTAAGCCACTTTCATGGCACTGCTCCTTGCAATCGTAACCATATCTAGAATTACGGTTCAGTCTGTGGGGATCTAATAAGTGTTCCAGGAAAGGGAGGGCCCACCTGCAATCCCTCTCTATACTCTCCCCAGCTTTGAAAAGCCCAGGAGGGGGATGACGTCAACGCTCGAGTAAGTCACTGGGTTTGAACGTGCATACCCATTTTCTTTTGCGCGAGTCGATATCGCCATATGGTGTCCTGGATAAAGGAAAACCAGCACTCGGTACAGATCCAGTCCTCTTTGGACCACTGTGAGTACTCGTCACCTCTGTAAGTGAATAGCTGATGGTGGAGTCTTGGCCAGCCGTCAGTCAGTGCCAGTCTGAGAGGCTTCGACTCAATGGGGTTAGAAAATAGATTTCGTGCTTCAAGATATTCTCGTGCAATCCATCCTTTCAGGTAGTCCCAGTCTGACGGAATCACTAGTACTGACAAATTCCTTATTCCACGTGACAAAAGACGTACTCGTTTCATTGTATAAACTTTTTAACACTTGCACATCAGATCCAAAGGTCCGGGCACGGCTACGACAATGATGGCCTGCCCAGATGAAGTCAGAACAGCATACAATGGAGGAAATTATTGGTCATACACCGGACATGCTCGCCGTTGATATCGTCAAGAATTGTCCCAACATATCCCAAAGGTTCAGTAGCACGTTGTTCTTGAATGATCTCAGAGAGAGCGCATGTTAAAAATTCTGTGTATGGGCCATCGTCATCAAGGTGCTCCGTTGGAAGATGGGTGGTCGTCGCGTCTTCGTAACAGCGTAGAATCATGCGAGGACCTGCAAGGAGAAAGAATCCGTTACACTCATCTGGATAGACATCATCATTAAACCTCGGAAGGCTAAGAAATATTCCAAAACTAACAAGTTTCCCAACTTGAACTCCCTCCCGAGCCATTCCATCCTGCACCGATAGCCCAATGAACAGTTGAAATGAGAAACAGAGCTAATTTATTTATCTGGAAAAGTTCCTGTGATGAAAATTGCCGGAGGAAGGATTTTTGGTCCTTCCAGCTCTTGTTGCGTTCGCACCGTCGATTATGAGAGTCTTTGTTGGTAAGACCTTCAGGCAGGGGCCTCAGAACGAATCGACGGGGTCCATAAAGCACAGACATGAGCCAGATTCGATACATGGCCCGCTGAAAGCGAACTGATTCCACGCGAGACAGTTTGCTCGTCCTTGAAGTCCGGTCCTTCTCACTGCAGACAGTCCAGGAAAACGGGATAATAGAATGCAAGCGACATCCTCACCTCCGGCTGAACAAATCTTCAAGAGCAGTCATAATGTTGGCATTGCTCATGAGAAGACGCTCTTCTTCACGAGAGGGTGTTTGGTTTATCATGTCGTTCTCGCTTTGAACATCTTTGACCTTCTGCGGAAGACTCGCAGAAGCTTGATACCGGGCGAGTCGCAATGCCTGAGGCAGCACAGGGCCAACGAGATCATAAGGTGAGCTCATTTGCAAGTGAGGTGCTGATGGATGATCAACGCGACGCGTTTTGCAGAATCTAAGTCGGGTGAAAGTGTCGTCCGAGACGTGAAAACTGCAATTGAAATACATAACAGCCCCGTGTGTCCCGTGATGGCCTTTTCAGTCATTTTTACATGGATGGTCACCAAATGCTTGACACCAGTAGTACCTCCAATGCCAGGTGCTAGATGAGATGATCATGGTTCCGGTGAGAATCTGAGCTTCACTGGTTCAATCTATACAACACCCAAAAAGGAGAAAAGCATGGCTTCGGCATACATACACACACTATGATATATTTCCACGGAAGGAGATGACTTTGAAGATACGTGCATGATTATTCCATGCTTTGGTCGTTCTCCCACATGAAGTATTAATTGTACAGCGTTACTCCGCTTGGGAAAACTCCTTGAGACCGGGATCGTGTTCGAATACCGAGATACCCACCTGTCACGTGACCGAGATCTTCCCTTGCTTCGATTCGAAGATCTCCAAGTGCATCTTGTTCTGTGTGAGGTTTCTTGTGGTGCGTCGTCCTACTAGTAGGAGTCGGGTAGGTGAATCATCCGAAGAGACGAGAATCCCGGCTCTAACAGTCTTCTTTAGTCACCCAGTCGATTTGGCCGAGTGAAGGATCTCCTGTTTCCGGGTTGCATATGTAAGTATGCGGCTGCACGGAGCTTGACTGACATCGAGGTATTCTTCTCAGAATATAATGATCCAAATATCCCCAGTGAGGTCCGGTATCCGGGCAGCTCCGTCACACCAGATAGTTGGGCAACCCATCCGTGTGTGACTCGGAGATGCTTAAAGCAAATCATTGATAAACCATCCAGGGCGAGCCCGCGGCTCACTTCTATGACACATACTGGGTTTCCCGTCTCACTTCGGACCCGTAAACATCATGATTCGTCAATCTGTATCTCTGTACTTGAAACCCAAATTGCTGTGCGTTGATGCGCTGGACTGGACGGACTAATTTGCATGGCAGGTGGCGGTTCGGCTGGCAACGCCTCCGTCTCGAGCGGACGCCCATCGACCCGTGTTAGTGAGCGCGCACCGAGCCAATCAAATTATGCCATACTGGCATAAGTGACTTACCGTATGGTCAGATTAGGCGAGGAACAATCCAGCGGCATTTGTAAATGCGTACCTCGAGTTTAGGTCTCTGAACATCTGCACGTAGAGGCTGTCTCGCGAATTCGCCAGAGAAAGGTAATATCTGTGCTTGTACTTCTGAATCGGCCCTATGTATCCTTGTTCCTTCTGAATGTGCAGTAACTTTTTCATAAAGAATAGCGTCAGGAGCGACGAATGTTGACGAATTATGAGATTTATGCATTATTAAGTGCATTTTGGCTGGGAGAGGGCTCGAGTGCAGCTCCCCAACACTATGCAGTATGAGCTACTACTAATATGCATCGCTACCTTATGCATTATGAGAAAGTCTGCTGTACTTGTGTATTCCTGGACCTTTCAGGTCCAGGTCGACTTTCTAAATTGTAAGGCTTCATGCTCGCAACATAACGGGTAACCCCGGGTATCTAGATGCGCTATAGGAGAGACCTCGTTAAACATACACGTACATGTTTGTTACTATTGAATCCTTTATTTTTCATTGAATCGTTTCTAAGAGCTTATGTATATATTCTCCTCTATTGACACACGTCGCGAGATCTTTCCGTCCAGTTGACGTGGATCCTGTTTGTCAACTGAGCATGCTTGCGGGTCCGGGGGTGCCCGGAGGGGATCCTGGTTCCGATATCCTGGTGGCCAGGCAGTCCACCCTGTCGATGGCGGCGGGTTACACTTGGTTTCTGACAGGGTAGGTATTGGTTGATCATCGTTTCCACCAAGCGGTGTTGTGATGGCTGTCACTGATACCGAACCTCCGCATTGCGCAGTGCTTCGCGAGGCATCGGCTTCGAGATGGCGCGACAACTACTTCAATCTCCGTAGCACACTGTGTTTGCCTCATGCCGTTCACCCTTCACTGTGACGGAGTTGGGAGGCTTGACGTCTTCTGGCCCAGGTAAATTGCACATCATCAAGGTCACGTGACAGACAAAGAGAGCATCAAAGCTGGTACAGCGGGATCCTGGACAGACGAGGCCCCGACTATGTGATTAACAATGCTGCTGTGGTTCGTCTTCCTTTATCATTATTTTGCCTTCGATACGGAGATGTGGATGTGTTGATTGATCTAAATCGTGATATCAATTTGTCATGTTCTTGATGGTAGAATCTTGCGCCGGACACTGCGTTTACGTTCGAACCGGAACGTTTGGCAACGTTGATCATGATGAACGTGATGGGTTCGGCGTTGGTCTCGAGTGCCTCTTGCCGGCGATTGAGTGAAGCAATCGAAAGGTAATTGTAAACCTGATGAGTACGCTGGCGAGCACTGGGCGGGATTGTGGCTCCACGTCGGCAAGCTACAGTATCAGCAAGATTGAACATGTTAGTGAGTAGCGCATACCGGATCTTCGACATCCCTTGATCGATGACTTGATGGATAGACGTACAAGCAAACAAAGGAGCAACCGGATTTCGCACCATTGTTAGTCGATCCTGGGTGGGTGAAGACGAAGATGGGTGGGCCTGCGGCAATCCTGGAGCCAAAGACAAGCATAGCGGGTACTAAGCGTAATTACGAACGCGACGGCGGCCGATGCTGGGAAGTTTTACAATTGTTGGGGAAAAGAAATTCCCTGGTGATGACGGGGGGTTGAGATATCAACGCTGTGTTATGAGGTTCTTTGTTGATGGATTCTTTGCTGATGGATTGGAGATGAATATGCGAGAGGGTGCTGTACCCTTGTGTTCTATTAAAGAACAAGGGGAGACATCCAAGTATTACAGTAGAGAATGGTACCTCCGTGGGAGTAGCAGCTGGATCGCCTGGAAGAGCGTCCGTCGTGACCTTTTGGGCACATGCCAGCGAAGGGAGAATGACATCAATGATTGGCGCCCGTCGCCTGGGAACGTGCCTGATGGGGGTGTCCACGGGTTCGTCCGAGACACGGGCACGAGGTGGGCTGTGAACATCAAACGGAGTCATCCTCGGGCAAACAAATAGACTCTAGTTGACGTGGAGACCGAGACGGACAGCGATTCCGACGGGTGCGACTCCGTTCCGCAATAGCATTATTGGGCTGGATTGGGGCGCGAGGTTCAGCATTTGATGCTACCGCAGCAAGGACATCATTTCGGGGTGCAGTGCTGGGTCCTGGGCACAGGCCAGAGGAGACCCAGTGAAGAAATGTCAGGCATTTATCAGAAGGACAAAGAGGGCGTAAGATGGGGTGTACGAGAGAGTTCTGATGTATTCCTGGGAGTTTACTCAGTGGCCCTGACCGAGCCCGATTTACTCAGCTGAGAGCGCACCGCCTTTCAAGACGAGAGTCTTAGTCAACGGCGGCAAAGCTGGCGCGAAGATCGTCCACGACGATGGCGGCGTTCTACCCAGGACCAGTCGCGACGGTGTTGGGGCAAGTTCCTGAGGAAAATGGCTCGAACGTTACGCCGTCACATGGTGGAGTAGTTCAAGGAGGGTTCGAGTTTGACTTGCCCATTAGCTCGGCTGCGGCAAGTGCTACTCAGCCACATCCATCCTACAACACTTCTCATCCTCCCCCTTCCTCCCCGTCCTCGCCAGCGACCTCAACGACGGCGACCACGACGACGACCACAACAACACTTTACCCATCATCTACCTCAGCGGCGACGGCCATCCCACGCCCTCTCCCCGCACTGTCTGCGAGGGTACAGTCGACCCCCAGACCTCGGCCCGTCTCTATGCCCCCGCAGTCCTTAACCACGTCCCCACAAACAAGCTTTTCCGATCGCGACAGACAGCAGCCCATGTCCGACCAGAAACACCGCCAGCACAGAGATGGCTCTACATCCAAACAGTCCCGCAGCGCAAACAGAGTCCTCGGCGACTATACCCTCACCAAGACCCTCGGCGCAGGTAGCATGGGCAAAGTCAAGCTCGCGATGCATAATGTCACGGAAGAAAAGGTTCTTCGTCTTCAGAATACCCCTCTACGTGCGCCTCGCTCATCCTCGTTGCCTTTTGTTTCCCCACTAGCTCGCTATAAAAATCCTTCCCCGCGTCCACCCTTCCACATCCCTTCCCAATGGCTCAAATGCTTCTCCGGAGGCTATCGCAAAGCAGGCTTCCAAGGATGCCTCCAAGGAGATCAGAACCATCCGCGAAGCCGCTTTATCCATGCTTCTGCATCATCCTTATATCTGCGGCATGCGCGAAATGATCATCCATCAACATCATTATTACATGGTATTCGAATACGTGAGCGGCGGTCAGATGCTCGACTACATCATCAGCCACGGTCGACTGCGCGAACGTGTCGCACGCAAGTTTGCTCGCCAGATTGGCAGTGCACTTGACTATTGTCACCGCAATAATGTGGTTCATCGTGGTACGTCTCCTCTTGTTACTTTTCCACGTGCCTCGTATTCACTCACGCTTCCATCAGATCTTAAAATCGAGAACATACTTATATCAGAGACCGGAAATATCAAGATTATCGATTTCGGACTCTCAAATTTATATGACCCCGCCGAACGTCTTTCCACCTTTTGCGGTTCATTATACTTTGCAGCCCCCGAGTTATTGAATGCAAAAGTTTATACTGGTCCCGAGGTCGATGTATGGAGTTTTGGCGTTGTCCTCTATGTCCTGGTCTGTGGCAAGGTTCCTTTCGACGATCAGAGCATGCCAGCGTTGCACGCAAAGATCAAGCGTGGATTTGTCGAGTATCCAGTCTGGTTGAGCGCTGGTGCGTCCAATCGATATCATTGGGACGTTGGTCGTTGCTGATCCCATGGACAGAATGCAAACATTTATTATCGCGGATGCTCGTCACCAATCCTGCGGCACGTGCCTCATTGGCAGAGGTACTTGAGCACCCATGGATGGTTCGTGGATTTAGCGGACCACCCGATTCTCATCTCGTCCATCGGGAACCTCTTCGTGTGGACGACCTCGACCGGCAGGTCATCCGAGGCATGAAGGGGTTCGAGTTTGGCACTGAGGAGGACATTGAGCGCAAGCTGGTCGCAGTCCTGGAGTCCGAAGCCTACATTCGGGCCATCGCCACTTGGGACAGGAAGCGGGGCCGAAACGGCGGTCGTTGGGGCGAATCCTTTTCCAACTCCTCTCTCGCCGTCTCCTTTGACGGTTCCTCGTCCAACATTCACAAGGATGGTTTGACCCCATCCAAGAAATCTAAACGGTTCTCAGGGTTCGACTTTTACCGTCGGAAGCTGTTTTCGCCCGCTTCTTCACCACCAACAACCCCATCCCATTCCCCACCCAACTCCCAATCGCATCTCTCGATCGTTGATGCCGGTCGCGAACCTGCGGATCCTACGCGTGGGTTCCATCCACTTATTTCCATGTACTACCTCGCTCGGGAGAAGCTCGAGCGCGAACGCGTGTACGGCCCCGGTCACTTTGCCAGTTCTCAGATATCCATCCAATCCGGTGCCGTTCCCGGCGTACCCGCCATCGACGAGGCTATCCCGAATGCGTATGGCGCCAAGGGGCAATCCCAGCTCGCCAAGCGAGAACCACAATCACTAGCCACGCCTGTCTCCGCCAGGCCTGACTACAGTATGCCTCTTCCCCGTTTACCAGCACCAGAGACGTCGCACTACTCCGGCATGTCCTACGATACAACGAATGCCACGGCGTCGCCTACGGCTGCAACATTCCATGGGCAACCGAGGGCGCGTGATGTTGGGCTGCCGCCACCGCCACAACCACCAACGAAGCGGGTCGACGTCTCTGCCGTTCCAACGACACCCACCACCGGCACAGCCCTGCCTCGCGCACCACCAGCGTCGACACATCGTCGTAGTCACAGTCTCAGCCAACGTCCGACGGTTCTGCGTGGCTTGGGCGTGTTTGGAGGGACTGAAAAACCCGTGGACGAACTGGCAGAGGATATACAAATGCCCCATACGGCTGGCGCAGAGGTTGGCGAATTCGCGGCAGCCAAGGAGAGGGTTGCTGGCGAGGACGAACGGGGTATGCATGATGGCCCGTTCTCGGCGGGTGCGACGCTCGTGAAGCGGTTCGGGACATTGTTGGGCGGTGGTGCGCGCGGGGAAGATGGGAAACGGGGACAAGGGAGCATCGGCAAGCGAACAACGATTGTGGGAAGTATACCCCTCAAGGCTGCGACAGACACGGAGGCGGAGAAGCGGCTGCACGCGGTCGACATGCTTCACGAGAAGAGTGGTGCAGAGTCGGAGGGTCGGCGGCAGACTACGTTTTCGCCGCCACCACTGTCTG
>JBBPQN010000872.1:0-11801 GCA_038092575.1 Boletus subluridellus
TGACATGTCATTTTAATATGGTTATATCTCAGTGCCATGGCAACCAAATCACATGACCAAGAGCTCGGATTCAGGGCAGGGGTTAGGGCTATTGATGGCCCTGCAAGGGTTAGAGCTAATACCTTTTGGATCTCTTGCAAATGTCAACTCTTTGCAAAATAGCCAAACATTGGGACACTTTTTTGAGCCACTGTATGAGTATGGGTACTGCCACTGCCACCCGGGGGTATACCCATGCAGTTGCCTATGTGAGAGTAGATCCCACTGCTATTGGGATCTCTTCTTCTTTGGATTCAAGATACCGTTCTAGTGTGATTTGGGCAAAGCCCTCTGCTTTCTTCTCAAATCGAGACAGGACTGCAACCGTGCGGACACAGTTGTCCTTCCAATCCTGTGCATCAACCCAGAGTCAAAGCTTGATCCACCAAGTGTGGAACTTGGAGTGGTCACCATCCCAGTTTCTGGGATCAATGATTTTTTTGGAAATGTTTGAGCACTCCTTGCTCAAGGCAAGCATTTCAAGGCAGTTGACAAGATCATCAATGTCGATGGATGTCATTTTTTAATGGGAGGATGATGGGCAGCAGTGTTGGAGAAGGAAGTTGTCAGCAGCATAAGAATTTTGACAACGGTTTTGTTGCAGCTGGATATAATGTATGAGTTCCCACTGCTTCTGGGAGGTGGAGTTGAAGTAAGAGTATGTAACTTGTTGGAGGGGAAAATCTGTGAGGGCTGAAGTGGAGGTGGGAGGGGGAGCTGGTCAGGGTTGCTGTTGGACTCTATTTGTCCTAGTACATGCCAGCTTGAATCCTTACTGCAAGGTATCTTTCAACCAAGCTTGAGGGATGTGGCAAACGGAAGATTTAAAAAAGCACTTCTTTGACTGGAGGTAGTATCTTCTTCTCCATAAACTCTTGTAATGGGTTCTCTGGGGTCTGCAAAGCCCAGGAACAAAATTACACATATACTATGTAAAAAACTGTGGACCGACGCTCTACCTCCTCAATCACTTGAGGGACTAACACAGCAATATAAGCTCAGCTACAGGCAGCACAATGGCTGCAGTTCCCATATCACTCCTCGCAAACAAGGCACAACCCTTGCATGGCTATCACCTCAAAGGAGGGACTGAGAATGCACCCAGATGAATGTCTTTCTGTGCATTCTCCAAAGAAGTGCAATGGCTCACTCCAAGATGTCTTCATTGGGGCTCAATGCAAGCACACAAGTGACCAACAAAGAAATGGTACTCATCATTATGCTATCAATCAAGCCAGCTCCGACATCCATGACCAAGCTGTCAAGCTCGTCCAGAAGAGCATTGCAAAAGGAGGACTCTTGAAGTTCTTGATGCCAGAGCCACACTCCTGTATCCAAATCGAGCAGTCCAACTTGAAATGCCGCCTGGGCCAAGAGAAAATGAACATGGTGGCGATGGAGGTTGAGAGATCTACTGCACAGCCTGCACAGGATGTTGAGCCACTGGAGCAAGCCACTGCTCTGCAAGTTTCCAAACACAATGAATTCATCAAGGGAGAGATCCGCAGGACAGTCCCGTTGAGCAGCCAAAACATGGTTGGAAGTGTGAGAGGTAGAATACCTATAGTGTTGGTATACAAACTCCAACAGAGCCCGGAAATCTGCGAAGCGGCCCTCTTCCTGCCATATTTTGGGACGGTCCATTGGCCAGACTTCATCTTGGTCGAATGAGGGACGTTGGATCGCATAACGTAACATCGGGCTGTTTCGAGATTTTGCTTCTGGATAAAAATAAACAAAGTGGATTTGGAACGAGAGCAGTGGCCCTCCGTGGTGGACCAAGTAGGGCTGCAATGCAGGAATATGCGCAAGGAGATTGTCTTCCGAGGTATCATAATGATCATGATCTATGACAGTGGGAGAGCACAAATAACAGAGAATGCGGGAAGTGGCAGAACGCCAGACACGAAAGCACCACGGGCAGTGCAGTTCGAAGATGACCACCTTGGCGTGTAATGGCGAGGCGGGCAACGGTGATTGGGAAGCTTCTGCGCCATCAGATAGACATCGCTCAGATAGATGCTGTCGATTTTCTTCGTATCCACCACAGGTGTGTGCAAGACCGGCAGCTTCTCCATGCAGGCCGACACATCCAGCCATCTTTTCCGTCGCATCGTGTTCGATGCAAGCTTTGAGTTGCTGAAGATGCAGAGATTGATCATAATAACGGACCGGGAGACTGTCTTCGGTGAATGCTTCTTCGGTGAATACATTCGGAAGTACACACCATCCCGAACGTGATTGGGACTGGCACGCAGAAAGGTACTGGTATGCACAGGAAAGTCGATGGAGGCTTGCTGTCTTGCACAGGAGCAACTTTTCCAGGAGAGATATCGGAATTTCAGGGGAATAGTTGGCGAGCATGGGGATCTCCTTCACAACTAGCTTGTCCAGTGCGACAAAAAGCTCGATTACAGTCAGGAACATGATGGATTGATTTTCGTTCAAGTTCAATTGGCGACTGCAAGAGCTAGCCATTATCACGTAGTTATCCATCAGGATCTCGAGCTGTATGCATGCCTCCTCCACATTCGTGACGCGGGCAAACCATTCATCAATGCCCTGCTCAACCGATTGCTCGACGTCATAGAGAGTAACGTCAGAGTCGGCACGATATGCCGCCTCAAAGAAGGACCCATTCGATGACAAGAAATCATCAATGGTGCCCCGACGATGATGGCTGGGATGGAAAGGAGTACGGAGGAGTTCGTGACGAGAATTCGCAAGAGCACTGCGAATATATTCATGACTGTCCTGAAGTGAGACTCGAGAGTTGTGTGTCCCTGATGAGTTCTTCCTGGGAAGGATTTCGAAATGGAGATGGGCGATTGTTCAGTTGCATCCACCTGTCGTCAAGGATCTCTCGAAGACAAGCACATGTGTTCAGCGCCATTTCGGAGAGCCAGTCAGGGGTAGAGGTGCCAAGCTTGCTTGAACGTCGGAAGATTTTAGATGACATCAAATGAAGCAGATCACTGGAAAGATTTGTATTGTTTGTGTCCCTCGCAAGGGTGCATATGAAGAACAACACGAATCGTTTGTAGGAAGCACGTCCAAGAGGAGAGCGATCAACGGACGTATGGATCGCGATCCTGAAGAGAAGCCAAAGAGATGAGCGACGCCGAACGACCTCGGTTGAGTCATCGTCCCTCTTCCGCCGGACAACATCGTCGCGAACACGCTTGGTAATGCGAGGAACATCAGCAGTGCAACCAACACCTCGCAAGATGCCCATCAGAAGTGCAGTAATATATTGCGAACGACCGGGAGGAGGGGAGGGGAGGTCCGAGTCGACAGCATTGAGGCCGGAGAGAAAGTTGGCGAGTTCGGATTGAAAGTCCCCATCGTCAAACACCTCGTTTGGCGTCTGGGCCGACCCAGGATACGAGCAGATCAGAGACCCCGATGTCTTCTCTACAGCACCACTGGTTGGGGACACCTCGAAGGACTCGAACAGTGTGCTGTTCTCCTGCTCCGTGAGGACAACCGCAGCATTTTGGGGTCGGATGAGAAACACAAGAATGTCTATAGATTGTCAGCGTGACAGATCTGTAAAGAACCGTGAGCCGTACCTCCTGTTTGCATTCCGCGCAGCTGGGAGATGGCGTAGCTTCTATCCAGGTCTTCAGATTGGACGGAGGCTTGCAAATTGTCTAGCATTTTTGTGATGTGATGCCACTGAGGCTCCTCGACGTGTGCGGTATAAGCATGGGCAGCAGCGCACACTGCATGAGCTAGTGAAAGATCGTTCTCTAGGGTATAGTCGTTGTCGTCGGGATGCTTGACAGGAAGAAAGACATGGGTGACAGCATAATGCAATGATGTATAAGTATGGACGAATGCTGGTGAGCTCGTCGTTTCAAGATCGGGGTCATCAGTGGTAGACGTGGTGGACATGTTGGTATTAGAGAGGGAACAAGCGAGAGTGCAGCGCCAGTGCTGTAGTGGCACCATCATGATCCCCACAGCCTCATTCCCTTCACACTCGGCCTGGGCTGGCAGGCAGCCTCCGGTACTATGACTCATCAACCAACTGATACGTATGTCCACCAGCCCGTGAGCCAGAGGCATAACCAAGGAATAACATCCATGAATGACAAGCTTGAGAGTGTCAACCTATTCGATTCACGCAAGGTATATTTCCACTTCTTGTTCTCAACCAAAATCTTGCGAGTCTCTGCAATCCCTGGATAACTTGCGCATCACAGTTCCCCCCAGGAACCACGAAAATGGAGTCCAATTATATCACCGAGTCTCAAGGCCACATCTTTCATGTGGGATTCAATGTTCTCCAGCAAAGCATGCCAACCTCCGTCCCGACGAACACCATGTCTCACCGCTCTCACGATACTGTGATGGGCCTTCGTCTAATTGATGCTCAGTAATACCGTGTCAGTGCCGGATGCAGAATACACGAGGTGGTGGTTGGGAGGCAGCAGTGAACGTGGATGGATGGTAATTACTATTTATTGATCTCCCCTCACGCATGATCAACCTGACAGCTCAGGCATTGAATTGCCATGACAGACTAAAGTGCGCTGAGAAGCAAGATAACCATGCTGTCGCTTCGCTGAGAAGATGCTTGCAAATGGTCGTGGGGTGAGTCGTCCGTTATTAAGTCCCTCGACAAGTTCCTACGCGAAGGAGAAATTCCTCTTTTTTTCCATCGATATTTTAGAAACGAGCAGTCCATAAGTCCTAGGGAACAACGTGGTCCATCCCCACCCAGCCACTGTCAAGCATCGTCGATCCTGGGAACTTGAATGAAGACCTGGCCAGGGAAAGGGAAGGAGCGGTTCTACAAGGTATAACTCGTTGAATTCGTATGTCACGCAGCAAGGCGATCGAGTGAGAGGCCTCTGGTTATAGCCGATGCTCTTGATCAATATCCGGATGTTCGGGATCTTGTGCAGACTCTCATTGTGACCAAAGGTCGCGTATGGCCTTTCGTGGCCAGCAGACGCTTGCAAACGATGATGCGCCATTTTTAGGGTCGATGATATGGCGGACAAGTTGTCGACGCATATCCATATCGAACAGCATGTCGGTCGAGAACTAGACGCTTATCAAGTTCGAGACGGAGATCTGCGCCCTCTGCCTTGTGTAACGAGGTGGACGAAGTATAGGGTTGGTCACTCGTTATAGCAACTGGGAGATTGACTCTTTGCATTTCTAAGGTTTCCGTTGAATCTAGCGTTCGAATGGCACGCTCAGTCGATGCGTGATGCAAAAAGAAGTCCGGAACGCTCTCGACCGCCTCCATGAGAGGCTCGAGGAAATCCTCCTCGCTATCAGCACCCGGACTCGGGAACAGCAACTACCCCAACTAGCTTTACTTTGGATCGTCGCGGCGCTACGATCTCTGCAGTTAGACGACGTTATGAAGAGGCTTTATATCAACCTCCAGGCGCGAACACAAGACTCCGATCCGAGGCCGATGCGCAGTAGGACCTTCACCAAAAAGACGGAGAGTATCATTCTATCTCAATACGAACGTGAGCTCTAACGACTGATCTGCGTGTTTGCGAACAGACCGGACACCTTGTGGTCCCGCAGTACCTCATGGGCGAGCACACTCGCACGCAATCACCGCAATACCACTGCAGTTGGGAGCCTGTGCACTCACAGCTAACCCGACCCCGCATGTGCTGCTGCTATTGGTACCCACCGGTCGATCCGCTAGCGGCAGCGACATCTCCCCCATACATCAGGATCGTTTTTTCCCCACGACACAGCCATTTCTCGACGACGTGCCCTACTTGTTCTCGGACACCTCGCACCAGCAAACGGATCCGTTCTGGATGACATACTACATATCTAGCTAGTACTAGACGTAGACGCTCGACAGCGATCGCATCTCACTCAATTGGATGGACAGCGCCGGCGATGATTAATGATCAATGACCCCTCAGTTTTTTTCGGATAAAACAGAAGTTGTTCACGTTGTCGTTCAATGGGTGCCCCAGTCGTAATGGACAATGGATTCGACGCAGCCGCTCAGGTACACCTGAGATAAGAGCCACGTGTTGAAACGATCATCGAGGTCTAGGTATAGTGTAGCAGCGACAAAGCCGCATTGTGAAATGTGATACACGCTGGGATCGATATAAGAAAAAGAGCAGAGACCGAAAACAGGGATGCACGAGATCACGAAAGCAGACACGAAGTAAGTATTCGAGCACGACATCTCGGAGAACTAAATCAAGGAAGACGGAGGGCAGGCGGTCGAGACCAATGCGTGGGCGTTACGCCCGCTCGAGTAAGGGGACAGGACTTGCCGCGCTGTGCCCGAACCATGACCGAATCCTCGAGCTCGTGACCATCGTCGTGAGGGCGTACATAGTTTTCAAAGTGTACGAGGGTTAGCAATATAGAGCAAGGAGGCACGGAGCGTCTGGGCGGGATATGCAGCGATGAGGGGAGACAGATGCGCAAAACAGCAACAAAAAGGGGAAGAAAACACATGCAAGTACAATAGTATGGGTGGGCAAGGAAGGACAAGGGACAAAGGGGGCAGTCTCCGTGTATGTTTTTCAGCAGCGACGACGTCCGCCTGCCCGTCCTCGCCTGCGCAATCTGCACCTTGGACGCTGCGAGGCGTCACTGGCTCCGCGTTCAGGTCGTCGGGCCGTCCTCGGATCGCCACGATCGTTTGAGAGGATTCCGTCCTTGTCCGTTAGCACCAGTAAGCGAGGACCACTCCGAAGACGGTGGATCATGCTCGTGCAAGCTATTAGGCGGACATAACGAGGACAGGGACGGGGAGAGATTCGAGTGCATCAACGGCGTGTAATGTAACCGTGTTTGAGGCTGATGCGGGATTGGGATGATGGTGGTGGACGAAGAAGACGGGCGCGGTTGACCAAACGGAACAGTTGCAATATGTCCTGCCCTACCGCGCTGAAAGAAGACCCAGGGACAGCTCCTCTACTCGCACGCACGCTCTCGAGTGTCTGCAACTCCTCTTGCAGCCGTTGGTTCGCAAACTTGAGTTGTTGAAGTTCATATTGCCAACTTGATCCTCGACCGGTTTCCAACTCCTCAAAGAGCGATGCGCCAGAAGGGTGCATCGAGGGACCTGGCTCGTCCGTATCGTGGCTCAGTGCGTGACGAGGACTAGGACGAAAGCCTGTGTCGTTGTTGCTCGACTGGTACTCCATATTTGACGGCACGGTAACCTGACATACGATAGGACACAATGGGTTATTGAGTGGATGGATGAATGAGGTCGGGGTAACACCGATGGACGATGTCGAGGGTGGCGCGTGCCTGCGGGACGTGGTGTGCGGTAAAACACGAGCCGTACGGGTACCACATGTAGTTCTTTATGCACCAGAGACGTCGTCACGACCGTGGGTGGAGGGTCGACCATGCTCATCACCTGCAAACAACCAGATGGAAAAAAAAAGGAGCAAAATCTTTAAATGTTCATTATAGAAGCCAGAAGGGGAGGAGACATACCTCCGGCGTATCCAACTTCGCCAACTCAGCTTCGACACGCTCTCTCATACCACTTCGACTATCCCTCGACATCGCCCAGAGACTCCTCCCAATCACCTCACCAGGTCCCCATCCGAGCACGTCCCTCACGCTCGCAGACGCCACTAGGAAGGTACCCTGGGACGACAACAGCGACCAAAATTCCAAGGGATCAATCGATCCTGCTCCGACCGCCTCACCCGGAGACGTCCCACCCAACCTCGAACCTGAAAATCGAACAGCGGTCAGAACTCCAAATACTCGAGTCTAGTAGGAGGGAAAAGAGCATACATGTCGTCATACACGAGCCGCCGTGAGTATCGCCTCCTTAGCACCTACCAACGCCACCTGCCTTGTCGATGCTACCCCATCGCACGACAGGCATCCACCGCGAGCGCGCAGAGAGTATGATCGCTTTCCGCTCTTTTCCTGGCTCAACGTGGAGTCTGTCACGACGTTCGAGCCAAGTATATGGCGGTGTTGTTCCATCGAATGGATCATTTGAACAGAGTGTCCCCGACGATAGTGGTGATCGCGACACCGATGCGGATGACGATTGGGAAGACGGAAAGTCACCCTGTTCGGTAGAGGTGTCCTGCGCCTCCCCAGACGGAGAGAACGTCGACGCCTTGGGTAGAGCGCGGAAGAGTAGATCCACCGATTTCGGGAGAAGATCGGACACCAACCCTGTCGACGAGTCAACATCGCCTGCCCCTGAAATACTGAGCCTACTCACACTACCCTCCTTCAACTCTCTCATGAGTGGCACTAGATCGGCAGGATGACAGACATCTGATATGCTCCTACCTACAAGCTCCTGTGGTTCATAGCCGAGGACAAGCCGAACCAAAGGAGCAACGTAGATAAAGGCACCTTTGAGAGACAACACGAGCAAGAAATCTGGGAGAAATTCAAGAAGCAGAAGTGTGAGGGATGGGGATAACAAGACGGGAATTGAGCCGGCCATCGTATGACCGCTAACCGACGTGCGACCCACAGAAGTAGAGCTAGGTGGTGGGGCCACGAACATCGTGAGGGTATCGTTGCATTGCTGCCCTGTTCCACTGGTCCACTTGAAGCACCAGTTGGACCAGAGATGTTTGTCCCTGTCGAGATTGGTACGGGGTCCGTGAAAGTCGTATCGGCGATAAGATTTCTCAACTTCTTCGACACTGCTATACTTTTGCCCATGTCTTCCCCCCTTGGGACCGATATTCGTCGTTTTCTGAGCTTGGGCGAGCTGGCCAAGACCATGACTCGTATCAGGGAGCCCAGCGTTGCTTGCTGCGCTGCTCGTTCCTCAGGAAGTATTGTTGACGCAATAACTCCCAAGACGTAGTTTATCGAGCATCCGGTTCGGCTGCTCCGTCAAGTCCACCTGAAATCCGATATGGTAGGCGACTTCATCAGCTTCTTCGGGCATATTATGTACGCCACCGCGGAGAGGGATGATGGAGACGAGGTTGATAAAGGGTCGTCTGCCCGTTCTCTAGTTGATCACAGTTGTTTGGCATTCCTTGGACGACGAAGGCCATTTGCGCATATACGAAACGGCCTCTAGGAATGCAAAGCGACGTGGTTCACCTTTTGCGACGTTACTGGTTGGAGAATGCAGTCAACGGCAGTCACGTCCGAGAGCTCCACGCTCGCTCTACTTGCTCAGACTGCAGAACATGGGAGAAGCGCATACAATGAGGCACTTGCATCGTTTTGCGTCCACAATAACGAATGAACACGAAAGATCGACGAGACCTGGTCGGATTGGGACGGTTCACTACTCGTGAGAATCAAGAGGACATCGAAGCCTGAGGCCGAATATACTGGGAGGCCAAGTGCGGATGGGGCAGTTATGGGGAGAGGGAATAAGGTCTGGAACAAGGGCATTGGAGAGTGCGTACGATGTGGTGTTGGATGATCCTGTATATGGGGACGAGGAAGCAAGATCGGGAATATGGGTGGTGACCTCGAGTGAGGGTGGTTGTTCCGCTGAAGCGGGTCCGCACTCGCAGTGAAATGAAGGGGAAATTTGGGGGAGAGATGTTGCGACCTATTAGGAGGAAGTATGGTAGGCAGCAGTGCTGGCACTACCGAGAGGCGTTGATCATAAACCAATCTGTCTCGAGATCAGGGCAGAGTGGAAACTTGAAAGGAGGATAAGCGCGCGGAGGAGTGGGAAAGGTACGGGACGCACGTTGTAAAAGAATTGTTAGCAAAAGCCTGCCACTGTCCAGGAGACCTGCTGGGAGAACCTCTGCACCACCACCCGGTACGGGCATGGGTGTGCCATTGAGCATGAACTACGGGATCTGAAACTGGACCGCATGTAGCGGTGGTGATCAAAGTGGTTCCTGGCCAGTACGAGTGCTGGCTATGAGTATAGTGACAGTCGGCGTCATGGTAGTAGCAGGTGTGGTTCCATACTCGGCTGCAGTGGGTGTGCGCGATTGCCATATACGGTGGCCGAGGGCAACCCCAGGATTTCCTGTGGGGAACCACTCGGCGATCCCCACTGAGATGATGCGAACCACCGCAATCGTTTCATTATATTTCGACCCTCGTCTCTCGAGATCTCGCCTCTGGTGTGTCCGTACGCAACCACGCAACGGATCACGCGACGGCGGCTGCGCCACCAGGGCAGTTCCATCGACAAGACTCTAAGATTCTCAGTGAAACTCGTAAGGGAGGCCCAGGCTCGTCTCTTCATTCTGTCATCATTCGCATTATCCGACTTGTTATGTTTTTCAGCTAATGGCAATGCGTGCACAACTCACCCCGTCTTGCATCCTGGAGAGGCCCCTTCGTGATTCTATCTCATAACCTTAGCCATGGTGGTGATAGCGAGTTTTCAAAGCTGGGGACTTCGGTCTACAGTACGGAACATCGCAATTCTGAGCATACCATTTGGTTGGTCGACATTAGGCCTGACCCAATCCTTATTCATGGTCCTGCGACAACGTCTAGATCATAGTTGATATATCCCAAGCCTCTCGAGCACCCGAAAGAATCCTGGTAGCTCGGCTGGCCTGTGGGAGTATACCTCGTCATGAGGTCACTGCTGGTTCATCGCTGATAAGAAGCCTCCTCTCTCCCCACCCGCCTTCACCCATCCATTGCGCTTCGCGCTCCCTAGACTCCCAACTACGAAAAGGAAAGAAAGTATGGTATCTAGCAGTGTTGACCTGGTCAGGAGTTATGGAGCCTGAGGATTTCTGTCTCGAGAATGGTGCTTGGAGGAGAAGCATACAAGGAGAGCGGGGAGACTATGGGACTCGATATCTTTTTCTTTGGTCCTTGTTTTCATTTATCGTCCCTGGGCTCTGTTGGACATTACATGCAGTGTCATACCTACGCAGCGATGTATCGTAGGCGCAAACGTAAACTACGGGCATTAGCTCGACTGTCGAGCTTGGCTATGTGGCTCTTAGGCATGAAAACAGAATGCTGGGAGATCGCACACGGGATTCGGGAAGGGCTGAAAAGAGATACTAAGTCCTCAGTTAGCGCTTAGCATTCAGCTATCGAGAAAATAACCACTTGCTTACAACCAATCATCAAGCCGCACGTAGACGCTTCTGGGATGGCTCTGAATTCGCATCACGTATGTCAGCCATCTCTAATCCTCGCTTGGATGATCGAAGCGACGCTGATGACGCAAGGCCCTCTCGTGCATCGCACTCCATGTCCGAAGATAATGGGAGCGTAGATTCGGACGTGAGAGCGTGTGGTGTCTGCGTATCGCATGTAGCAGGGCTGTGACCAGACACAAGCGACGTTGGCCGCTCAAAGTCTTTTTCTGTCAGCAGCTGCCCTCGAAGAATTTTGCCCATGTGCGTCTGTGTGAAGGGTCGCCCTCTGTTCCGAATGGCGAGTAGCGCCCACACGCAGGGGAGCGGCGATCCTGAAAATCTGATCTCGTTCTCTTCGAAACTACCGGGGATGTTGAACAGATTCCACCGGAGGGCTTCATCGTCTGGCGAATCTTTCGTGGGCACACCGAGGAAACGACATAACCGGAGGTATGCCTGATAGTCTCTGAGATAGAGCTGCCCAGCGAACACGTTCAACTGGTCGATCAGAGCCCACGGTGGAGTCCAGTCGGAGGAAAGGGGAGAGATAAAAAGCGTGAGATCGTCGGACGGTTTCATTCGCTGGGATGTGCGGGGTGCGTACACATGAAGGTGAATGTATTCGCTTGCTCTGATGTCTGGCATCAACCTGTCGGCCTCGGATGGGCTCAACAGAACGAGCAGCTGGCCGCCGTCCTTCGAGTTTTTATGGGAGAG
>JBBPQN010000873.1:0-11800 GCA_038092575.1 Boletus subluridellus
AGGCTATACCAAGTACTGATATATCCAAAATATCTACTTCATATTAAAAGTGAAAAAACTGTTGCAATGGAATCACTGTTTTCAAATGAGCATATCTCCGCAGCTCCTGTGTCAAATAATAGCCTGAAGTATGTACTACATTTCATCTCACCAAGGCTAAGTGTAATTCCCATGGGTGTTTGCAGTGCGCTTCATGCACTGCATCAGGGTTAGTTATTGCAATGGTTTTTGGAGTCACTGTATTGTCGAGGTTGACAGTGTTGTCCCAATTGGCATATGCACCACACACAAGCAACTGGGATATGCAGATGTGATCAGATCTTGTTGATTGAGTCAGATATACAAACAACTGACCTTCACCAAATTCTTCAACAAGAGCTCTATTTGTAAGTGAATGGCTCATGACTTGTTCAACTTCTCCAATGATTTGATAGTGGATGGATCTCAGGTGGCAGGACAGGCTTCAATAGCACAGATGACTTTCTGGATAGCATCAATATCCCTTTTCTTCTGATGAGTGACCTCCATGAGCACATTCTCCTCCTTTAGATTGAAATGGGTCTGAATTGCATGCACTCTGTTGACATTGATATAGTCTGGCCAAGTGAGTTTGTTACCAGGAACAATATTGCCATCCTTCAGCAATTGACCTTTCTGCTTTCCCATCATGGACAACACAACAGACTCAAGGAGTGAGTGAATGTGAGCAGTAGCACTGTCAGCATCAGACAGCATTGCAAGGTGATATCTGTAGATCAACAATATTCCATGATCACAACAGCAATAGTCTTCTTGCAGAATTGAGATTCACTTCCACTGGATATATGCTCCCCATTGCTGTGTGTGGAAATCCGGCATCTTTGTGATGTGGAGAAATGCATGTGGGTTTTTGTTGAGAAGGACCATTTCCTGCCAGCATTCCATCCACCCTTTGTTGACCAACTTCTTCTAGTTTTCCTTGATGATCTCCCTGGCAATGTTGTCAAAAACCACAACCTTAGATCACAACTCTTTGCACGTGAAAACCTCTGTGATGTATAACTGTTGTCATTATATTCCATGAGATAATTGTGCCAACTCAAACATTGATGTGTGACTCACCATTTGTATTGCCCACCTCCCTCTTGAAGTCTATCATCTGGTTGCTCAATAGCTTGGGAAGATGAATGTTAGTGATTAGCTTATTGTCTGCCTTGAGCATCATGAATTCTTTCACAGAGCAAGACATATCCAGACAGATGGGCATCCTACCACTCATCAACTCCTTCTCCATCTTCAACAAAGCACCAAAATCTTGTACCAACATCCATATTGTCTTAAATACACATAAATGTTAACCATATGTGCTGTGTGAACTACTCACAGTCTGAAATGTGTCATGGATATGGTCTGACCTTATGTCCTGGTGCACAAAGAATACATCCACCATCTCCACCATTGCTGACCCTACTCTCCACATGCCACCAACAATCTTATGATTTTAAATGAGTGGACTATACCACAAGAATATACATATTGCATATTAGTATCATTACTCATATCTGAATGGAAATGACTGAGATGTCATGGAATATGGAATCTTGGGTGGAAAGTGGTGTTTTTATTGTAGTGGCATTTTACTGAGATTGATCTGTTGTATATATCTCAGGTGGATACATTGATAACTCACCTCTACCAGTGATTTGGGAATGCAACTGAGCTGTTGCAACAGCAATGTCCATACCAATGCAAACATGAATGGCACATATTCAGTGAGGTTGGGGAGGTTGGGGTTTTGCAGGACTAGCTTGGCCTTTGATGCACAGTCCTTCCATGCATTCTTCACATTGTCACTTGTGTGCTTGAACTGATCCTTTGCCACCATTTCAGAATAAAGTTCCTTCAGTTTGGCTATAATGGATTCAGTATACTCCTTGTAGCAATTCAGCCATATCTTATACAACATTCTGAAGTATTTCCAGATCCTAGCTTGTCAACATAGATAGAATCTAACTCATTCCTCACTTCATCACTGATTGCCTCCTTCACTGGCATCTTGTGTAGAATCAATCACTTGATGCATTGGGTCTGATAGAAATACAAGTCCTTGACAACTTGCTGGCTTGAAGACCAGTTTTCCAATATCTGAAGGTGGTGCTTGACTTCAGCCGCATTCCATTCCACCATGTTGAAACAGTTATCTCAATGTTCCACTCTGGAAATTCCCTATTCAAAGATCTTTATTAAAACTAATTTGATGGCTTAGAGTGAAAATAAAATAATAATTCATAGAAATATGAAATAGCCAGAATAAGCTTCATGATTGTGGATGCAGATACAATGCATTATTTTATTTTGATCACTTTTTATAGGGATTATTTCCAAATCAATAAGTGTATTGTAATTCTATGTAAAATTTTAAATATTAATGATGAATGAACCTATTTTATTATGGAATTTCTTCGTTCAAAAAGATAAGTCATTAATATGTATTTGAGACAAATAGGGAGAATAAAGATATATGTCCTGTTATTTTATTTGATGATTGATTTTGCAAAGAGAAAGTTAATGAAACATTCATATGTAGTGGGTCTTTAGCTTATTTTTGCACCAAACAGGCTGAAGGCCCAAATCATTATATTTTTCATATTACATTTTTATTGTATAGCAATTCTGTGTATAGGATTTTTGCTATAGGCAGTATAGTAATACAAATTTTAACTGCATAATCCAATCTAACACTAATGCCATTATTTTGGCATACAAACAACAAAGAATTCCAGTAAAAAACAAATTATTATATAACTGGAATTTTTAATTTTTAATACATAATCATTACTCTTCCATTATTATTATTAGTTTTATAAATTTGATCAAAGTATATTATATGTAGATAAAAATTATGTCATTAAAATCAAATCTATTATTGCAATATTATTTAATTGTTGTTTTTAATTAGATTTATACCCCAATTCAAATTACTATTCTTTGAATATTCACAGTCAAAATAACAAATCTTGAATATCTAGATATGTAATCCTATATTGCTTCCATGAGAAAGATGCTTTCACTATGTGAATAATTATATTACAGACCCTCTGCAACCTAGGAAGGGATATTACATGGCCTCAAATAGAGGGCAAGTTTCTCAGCCTCTCCTTCTCTACCTTTTGCTCATTGAATATTAGTCTTGAACTTGACCATGAATCCAACCACTTCAACCCCACATATTGCAACCTGTTCTGCAATCAACCTGCAAATGCCCCTCCAGTATTTTTTTAATGCAAATTATTGAATAAAATGTAATATATATATATAGTAAAATAAAATAGCTGTCAAGTTATTGTATTTTTGCTTATAAATGAAATATTTAATCTATGCTATTCATCAATAATAACTATTTTTTATAACAGGTCATTAAAAATATTATATGTTATATACACACATATATATATAAGTATCTATCATTAGAAGAAAATATATGGTTACATTAATATTTCATGTTGTCTTTTCAATCAAATCAATATCAAATTTTGTACTATTTTTTATTTTGCTAAGTTAAAGTAATAGTTTGAATTTACATATAGCTAATATAAATGAGAAATTTCATATACCTTGATACTCTGTGTTTATAATGTCTAGTAATTTCAAATGAATCATAATTAGCATTCTTGTAAATAACAATTATATAGTAATAACTCAAATCTTGAATAAATGTATGAGATACCAATAAATTCCACAGCCAATAATATAAGTAAATTTTGAAGGTGATTTAAATTTACAATATTTATGAAGCAAGAAAAATGTCATGCTGATGATAGCTACAGTAGGATATGTAATGTGGTGACTAGAGAGGACCTTGCATTTCTTGTGGGAGGGCTTTTTGTTTGACTGGGGAGCCTGGGACAGTGCTGAAGATTGGGAAGAGGTGCAAAGAGATGGATCTGGTTGCTCCAAACTCCATCCAGGACAATGTCCCACCTGCAATATTCTTTCAGATGCTTAAAATAGCTCAAGCATGTCCTCAAAATAGTCTAAGTGACTGCCACTAGTAATAGAAAGCATGCCTAGAAGACTAGAGGCAGTGATAAAAGCAAAGGGAGGGCATACAAAATACTAAAATTATAGAATAGAAATGTTGCTCAAAAAAGTGTTCCAATGACATATCATTTTAATATGGTTATATCTCAGTGCCATGGCAACCACATCACATGACTGAGGGCTTAGAGTCAGGGCAAGGGCTAGAGCTAATGCCTTTTGGTTCTCTTGCAAATGTCAACTCTTTGCAAAATAATCCAATATTGGGACACTTTTTTGAGCCACTGTATCATCAGCATCTTCAAGAACCACTAGCCAATAGTCACCAATCAGAACTTTTGTTTCAGCAACATGGACTGGTGGTAACCTCAAATCTAATAGAGACTTGGGCCAATTCACACTTGAACTGGTACAGAGTAAAGTGATAATTAGAAGGGAATCTCAACAAGAACCCAACTGAAGTTTTTGAGGTGTTGGATTCAAAGTATATATAATGACTACATTTGTTTGTACATGTGTAGCTACTGGTCCATATGCAAGTGGCTATGTAATGATGTTATATGGGTAATTAGTAAGAGAATGCTCTAGAATAGACAGAGATTACCTAGTGGCAATGTTAGACATTCTAGACTGACATAGATTAAATACATAAGGTGGACATGTGTTGTATGTCTAGACCTAGTAAGGTCATGTGATAAAGAGGTCACCTGACTAGAAACAGAAATATGGGCAAAAACATATTTGTGATATGAACAACCATTTCATATCTTGCATTCAATGCCAATTTGTCAATTTCATGCTCTTCCCTGGACTTAATTTCACCATCCTCCCTTTTCCAGCTGTCCAGTGCTAGTAAGGTCATGTGATAAAGAGGTCACCTGACTAGAAACAGAAATATGGGCAAAAACATATTTGTAATATGAACAACCATTTCATATCTTGCATTCAATGCCAATTTGTCAATTTCATTCTCTCCCCTGGACTTAATTTCACCATCCTCCCTTTTCCAGCTGTCCAGTGTGATCACACCTGGCACATTAACCTTACATTCTCCAATCTCTTCAAACCATGGCTGGACACTCACATGTCCCTTCTGTTCTCAATCACTGGTTGCACAGCAAAACAATGACCAATCAGATGATATCTTGACACTGCATATTTGATAGAAAAGGTCCATGTTCAAATTAGGGTCAAAAAGGCAGAATTTTTGGCCAATAATTGCAGGCTGAGATGGGAAATCAAGTAGACTACTTGATAAATCTGGCATTACATTGCAAGAATTTGCTTTGAGCTGTGGTCTCTCAATGGGTGGTAAAGGGGGCAGTGGAGCAAGGCCATGGAATCACCCCTCCTGTTGGGCAAACTGTCATCTTTGTACAGCCCTATCACTAGGTCAATGCTGGTGCATAGTAAAGTTTGAAAAAGTAATTTCACCTTAGCTCATTGATTTTCCCTTCAATCCTACAAGACTCAGGATAAGGCAAGAAGCTAAGAATATTATGGTGCAATAACAGTAATGTGTGCATAGCACAACAAATCTCAAGGTGGCTATAGTATGGTTGTTAGTATTAAAATGTAAACTAAAGCATAAATTATTTACTCCTCTACAGTGGTGGCTGAGCAATGAATGATTGTCTGTTGTGAGAGGCTCTCGAACAAACACTGGCAGAGACTCGACGAGGCTACACCAAACCCAACGATGAAGAGAAAAGCAGAGGTTAGAAGGTAAGAGGTAGTGTCTTCCTTAATTCAGCCGCAAGGACATAGGTCGCAGCGAACAAATGGATTAGACTGGGGAGTCCAGTTGAGTACAACTACTTTATATATGTTACAGGAGAGCGCACGGACCATCGGGTCCATGGGAACGACTACTAGATATAGCTAGATGAAAGAAGGGTTTATGAGAAAAGAAGGATGATGATGAGAAAGAGAAGCAGAAATTAATAATGCGTGTGTACAACGTGTTTGTCTGGACCATAGGTCACGTGTAGTTTCCCATGGTCACGTGTACATCACGTGACTTTGAAGTCTAAAAGATGTAAAGTAGTGCGCGAATGCGCTAAGTTAAAAAATGTTTGAAAATATAGTATATCATAACATTGTCTCCATCTGGTGATGCAAGTTATCTTGTCCTTGGTAATTGAATGATGACCACTTGGTTGTGGGTGGCAGAACATGACCTTGATCTATGATGTGCTTATAGGCACCTTTGGATTTCAGGTGGGCTCTGATGGCTGCAGCAGGCTCTGCAAGCACATTCATATAAGTTATTGTCTGTTTTGCCATTGTGTCAGCATCAATGCCAGATGGAAGGGGACTATGGGGTTGAGACTGTGGAGATGGTTCAGATATATGGGGCAATCCAGATTGTTGAGATGAACAAGTGGTGAGATATGGCCTATAGCATGCAGGCATGATGGTTACCACAAGTAAGCATCTGAAGGACCCTCTGACAGACTGAGTAGCAGAAAATTGCAAGGACTGTATCACCATGGCAATCTTATTATATTTTAAACATATTATCAGCTGTCAAAGTGTGATATATTAATTGTTCTATTGTGGTGGCCCTACTTATATGTAGTAAATGTCTTTCATTATTCCATGATAAACCTGCCTGTCTGTAGTATATATGGTATATTGTTTCAAACTTTGCCAGCTTGTGTATAGCATGTATCTTTCATTATCTGCTAGATGCCAGGCCTACTCATGAGTAGCAGATATTTTAGATGATCCCAGGTAGATCTGCCCACTATTAGTAACATTCTATCATGTCTCCTGGCAGGCCTGCTTGTTGATAGCATATATCCTGAATCCCTTATCAGCAGGTCCACTTATTGTTTGCAAACACTCTATTATGTCTCCTGCTGAGCTCACTTGTTGATAGCATATTTTCTACATTCTTTCCAAGCAGGCCTGCCCATTGTTTGGAAACATTCTATATTATCTACTGGTGAACTTACCATCTGCAGCTCATACCCTCCTTTGTCTCCTAGTAGGCCTATCCATTTGTGGCATATTTATTTACAATTATCAACTCTATGCTACACCCCAGGCCTGCCCAATTGTATGCAATGTCTTGCAATATATTTTTATTGGCCCACTTGTCAGTCCCACCATTTCTTGTTTACCACCATGGCCTGTCCATCAGTCTACTGCTACACCAAAAATACTTCCTAGATCTATCCAAGGTGATAATGTCAACCCAGGATGGCTGTGTGTATTATAAAAAGTGACTACATATATACACTCTTTCCAGGCTAGGTCCAAAATGTACTCTACAAGTTCTTACAGTTGGTCTATTGTTGTTGGAGCTGCACAAGTTAAATAAGTGGCTGCTGGTACTTTGGTTTTAGTTATGGTTATAACCAGTACTCAGAAGCTAGACATGACTTAAAAACTTCAAATAATATTAAATTCTGTTACAAATAGTGGAAAAATAATTTCCTTTTCACATGGTGACTTTGTGGACCAATTGAAAATGGTTAGCAACCAGTACTTGTAAATTTTGAAATCTAAGACAACTTGCAACTACAGTCCAGGTGCTAGTTGTTGCATCAATCTTCAACTGGACTTTATAACACTATATTGTATCACCTTGTCTGAAGATTACATTATGTTTATTTTATATATTTTGTCATTGTTATTAGTTATTTCTTATTGGTATCATCTGTAGTTTTACGAGTCTCTCTATTTGTGAATTTGAAGCCATTGTTTACAGAGTGATTGAAATCTTCAATGCTGCAAATGCATGCTTGACAGGCATTGCATTCACATAAACTACAATATTAAGTATGTAATTAAATAAATATTGTTCTAATAACCACAATAAAAATATATGTTAATGGTGATGACAAATAATTGTAATCATTCATTTCATAGAGAAAACCCAGTATAAGAGAAAACTATAGTATGTACCTGTTTTTTCAAGAAAAGTGTAAGAGTATCAAGCATGATCTTTCTTTTGTACCTATCAAGTCTTTGGTGGATCTTCTTCTTGAAGGCAATTCACTAACAACTTGAGTCTTACTCATGATAGCTACACCAATTCTATGCATTTAGATGATGACTATGCATCAATTACACATCAAATATACATAGGTCATTAATGGCTAAGAGCTGCCAGAGACAATGTTATTTGAATAAGCCTGCATTGAATCACATGAAGGTTATTCTAGGTGATTGTTACTATCTTGAAGAAGATAACATTGGTATTAACTTTGAAAATATGTATTTAGTTTGTTTGATCTTGATTGTGGGTTGTCAGATTTATCCATGGATGCTAAGGGTTGGAAATGCAGCTTGCACTTCATACAGAATGGCTATGCTTCTGCTCCTCCTGCACAAAGTTAACCTTCATGTCCATCAAGTTCTCCTTTCAATGCCTCATATCCTTCTTATTTTTGGACTCTCACTCATCCTAATCATTCTTGCCATTTATTTTACTTAGACTCACTATTACCAGCTCTTTACATAGCATCTTCATGAATGCTCATTAAGCTCATTGTCATTGTTGTTCATGATGCACTGCCAGTCAGGCTCATAAGACAAGCAGCCATGTCAGAGTAACTTGACCATATACATATAAGCAGGAGAGAAGGAATAAAAATTGCCTGATTGACTACCACCTAAACTCCAATCTGTGAATAAAAAGGTTGAAAGTAAACATGAGTAAACTAATCAATGTGACTTACCATAATATTCCTGAATTGGATTGTATCACATGTAAATACTAGTACTGTTACACTTGACTCAGACAGGAATAATGTTCTGGCCACATGGCCAAGGATTACCCCTAGTCTACATCTTGGGCAGCCAAAGGCAGCACAGTGACCACAACTCTGGAAACTAAACTAGAGGCCTCCACCTCAGAGACAAAAAAATAGTTCATGACCTCCATGACTCTGCATGGACTGGAGGTTGTATTGAATCCACCCATGCACTCAAGGAGATCCATCTCAATGCATCAACTCTTTCAGATCCTAAGTCACTTATGCCCTCTGTCACTTTAGTATCACATCTGATCTCTTCTTTTCCTGCACTTGTAGACTCTGACTCCTCCAACTGTTTTATTGATACTTCCTTTGTTAATAAACATGGACTTTCTACCTATCCCATGCCCCTACTCCAGCTCTGCCTCTTCAATTGAACATCCAACAGCACCATAAACTGAGCCATCAATCTCTCTGTCTGCTTCACAACCAGTTATATCACTCTGACAACATTCTATGTCACTCCACTCGACTCTATCTGTTCCCTTGTTCTAGGACCTCCACTCTGCTTCTCTCACTCCTCTGGAACAGGTTGACCTTTCCACAGTCCCTCTGGAATACCACAACTTTCCCAATGTGTTCAGCAAGAGCAAGGCTACTATGCTTGCTCCACATCATGAATATGATCTGAAGATTGACTTGGAGGAAGGAGCATCTTCTCCATTGGGCACCACCTACTCCCTTTCCCCTTCCAAACTTAGCAATGGGGTTCATCTGTTCCTCCCCCTCTGCTCACACTGCTCTGGTCCTCTTTGTCCACAAGAAGAATGATTTCCTCCATCTTTGTGTTGACTTCTGAGGACTCAACAAGATCATGAAGAAAGACTGCTACCCACTTCCCTGCATCCCCACCTTCTAGATGCTCCAAGCTGTGCTGAGATCTTTACCAAAATTGACCTCTGGCATGTGTACCACCTAGTCCACATTGCTAAGGGAAATGGATGGAAGATGTCCTTCTGGATGTGCTATGGCTCATATATACAAGTGGCTTATCATGTCATTTGGTCTTACCAATGCCCCCACAGCATTCCAGCTGTTCATAAACACCATCTTCACTGATCTCCTTAATGTTTGCATTATAGTCTACTTGAACAACATCCTTATCTACTCTGAGGACAAGGCCTCCCACAAGGAGCATGTCCAAGAAGTCCTCCAATGACTCTGCAAACATGGATTTTATGCTAAGCCTGAAAAATGCAAATGGTCCACTGACACTACCAAGTACCTAGGCTATAATATCTCTCCCTCTGGTCTTTCTATGTCTCTGGACAAAGTCCAGACCATGAAAGAATGGCCAGAACCTTGGAAGGTCAAGGACATCCAATTCTTACTCAGATTTGCAAATTTCTACCATCACTTTATAGTGAACTACTCTGACATTATTGTTCCTTTAACTTACCTTACTTGCAAAGGCACTCTGTGGAACTTTTCCAACAACTATCACTCCACCCTCCACGACCTGAAGAAAGCCTTCATCATTGCTCCTATCCTTACCCATTGGGCTCTGGATGCTCTACTGATCATAGAAACTAACACCTCTGACTACACTATTGCTGGTATTCTTTTCATCTGTTGCCCAGATGAAGAAATCTAGCCTGTTGCTTTCTACTCATGGACACTCTCTGCTCCAGGGCTCAACTATGACACCCACAATAAGGAACTCCTTGCCATCCATGAGTCCTTCCAAACTTGGTGACACTACCTTGAAGGTTCCAGCACTCTGATTAACATTGTCACCAACCACAAAAACCTGGAATACTTCATGATCACCAAACTCCTGACTTGCCAGCAAGCCTGGTGGTCGGAGTTCCTCTTCCATTTCAATATGATCATACATTTCTGCCCTGGTCACCTTGGCACAAAACCTGACTCCCTTACTAGATGCTGGGACATCTATCCCAAAGAGAAGAATAAGAACTATGCTTGCATCAATCTGTACAATTTCTGACCAGTATTCACTCAGGAGCAACTTGCTTCATTCCTCCGAGCAGCATACCTTGCAGCTCCGGTCCTCCAAGCTAGCACCCTCTTTGATGTGGAACAACTCCACAGTGACATCCTCTCTGCACTCCCCTCAGATCCACTGGCTGAACTCCACATGTCTGACCCTGCTGACTTTCACTGGTCTGTCAATGACAATGGTTTCCTCTGTCTTGACAATCAGATCTACATCCCTGATGCAAATGACCTCTGACTCCAAGTCCTCCAGTACAAACATGATCATTCCCTCTCCAGACATTGTGTTCGGAATTGGACTTTGGAACTCATTCACTGCAAATACACCTGGCCAGGAATCAGGACTTTTGTCAAAGAATATGTTTCCTCCTGTACATCCTGTGCCCATGCAAAGGTTCCAAGATGCCAGCCCTATGGATTACTGAAGCAACTCCCAATCCCAGAGAAGCCATAGAACTCCATCTCCATGGACTTCATTGAACAGCTCCCTGTGTCCTCTGGATACACTACCATCCTTGTTGTCATGGACCATCTATCCAAGCAATGCATATTCATCCTGATGCATGATACCATCACATCTTTAGAGCTCACAAAGCTCTTTCTACTCCATGTCTTTTCCAAGCACAGAGTTCCCTCCCATATCACCTCCAATTGAGGTTTGGAATTCATGTCTCACTTCTTCTGCTCACTTGGGAAAGCCCTCAATATTCTTCTCCACTTCACCTCTGGTTACCACCCTGAAGGAGATGGTCAGACAGAACACATGAATCAGACCCTCAAGCAGTACCTTTGAGTTTACAGTAATTACAAGCTAGATGACTGGTCCAAACTCTGCCCTTGGCAGAGCTCATATACAACAATGCTTCAAATGCTACTACCAGAGTCTCACCATTCTTTGCCAATAAAGGCTATCACCCCAATGTCACAGTTCACTCCAAGTGTGATCTCACCTTTGCAATACTTCAACCTCAATTCCCTCCACCAATTTCTCCATGAGGAAATGGCCCATGCCCAAGAGTGATACCAAGGACCTGCAGATGCTAAACAAACTCTGGCAC
>JBBPQN010000874.1:0-11796 GCA_038092575.1 Boletus subluridellus
TATATATTTGACTCTTATGGTGGTATGACATGTCAGCCGCCCAAGAGTATGATCGTGTGTCCTCGTCAGCCACCACAGGGCTGTTCAGTAGTCTGGCGGCCAACCCGTCAGAGGGGTCAATCCATCGTTGAACGTTGACCTCTTCAATGGGTTAGTCACCAGACTAGATGTTCGGCGGCACGATACAATGACGAGGCTCTTCAAACAGCTTCGAGAAGGGCCGCCAATAAGTATGCTTTCCGGGAATTATGCATGGCAGCTCGCTGGTTTGCGATATACTGGGCTGCAGCGCTGGCGGGGATTTCCGAGGTGACAAATATTGCACTATCCCTAAATAACGGTGCAGTCAGACTCAACACTCATGATTACTAGACAGTCGCACCCACTCCGCCCCCATGTCGAGTTCAAGCCGCAATTAAACCAGAGATGCGGGCTAGCATTCACACGATCATTAATGCAAGCTGTTAAGTCTTATATCAGGCCCGATTAGCAGTTACGTTCACCGCGGCAGTTACGAGCATTCAGCAGCATCTGGCGGACTGCTGGTTGGACGCCCTATCAGCGAGTGCCAGTAGCCATCTCAGATGAGCTCCGACAGTCATCAAAAGTCCCGTAAAGCCGCAACCCTCGAGTGACAATAACTTGACATTTTGTGACCCTCGGGATTATGAGATCTGTGGGCTCACAGCTAAGCCAGGCTAGTTGACTCAATCATCATGCATGAAGATTCCATCCGCACGTAAGTTTTCAAGGTGCGCGCATCAAGCCTTTCTTGTCCAGCTGACCCTGACAACCCCATCTGTCGACCCAGAGTTACGCTTCTCATCGAGAGAGCGTCAGATTGCTCACATGATGACATCCAGCTCCAGTTGAAATCCAGACGCACATTAGTAGTCCATTGTACAAAGGACTCGCAATCTGTAATATCAAAACGATCCACGATCCTCACCCAAATCACACAATCTACCATTGTGGAACCGTCGCCGTATAGATCCCAATACCACCCGGTCCGAAGATCAACCCAGTCCCATTCGCGTGTTGCGCCACAGGCAAGATTTGCTGGACCTGCGTCGTCGCATTCGTCACCTTGCCTAGACCTACCGCACCCCATGGCACGAAGACCGACGACGAGTTGAGATTGGCAGCGAGGAGTAGGTAGGCGGTACCGTTGTTCACAAGACCAGCGTCAACGCCCCTGACATTGAACGTCTCATAAGTAGCCGAGGGGTCGACGAGGAATGGCTGGATGTTCCGGGCGATGACGGCAGTCAGGTTCACAGCCGTTCCTTCGATGGTCGTCACATTACCCGTGGTCGTCGGGTACTGGAAGGAGATCGAACCTAGAGAGACGTGAGCGTGAATTCCGGACGAACGATGACATCGATGACGACGAATCGTACCGGTTGCCCCATGGCTGAAAGAGGTTAGCTGCATCGCAGCCCATTCTCGTCCTGTTGGAGTCGTGTTCCAGTAACTACACATTACATGTCAGTGCATGCAGCTCAGAACTTGTAAGCTGACTCACGCTCCACTGCCAAAGGCCTGAGGCGTGGTCCATACAGTCTTGCTACGGTCATAACCAAGGATGTTAAGCCTGTCCTTGAAGGTCTGGATGCGAGCCTTGATATCGTAAATGTTGCCCTGGCAGTTATCACAGCCACAGTGACCAAAGTCAGGGGTACATGGAGTATGCCAGACAGGCGAGTAGGTGCCATTCATGCCGACTGGATATGCGTCCTCGAGCACGATATCTGCACCCTCCACGTAAGGAGCAAAGTTGTAATCCTATTCACAACATGTTTAATCATCCACGCCCAAATAAATTTGTGGAACAATTTACCTGGCAGTTCAGCACAATTGAGACCGGGTGGTAACCATCCAGCTGGTAAATCAAGTCATAAGTACTACGAGCAGCTCCGAGGGGATCCGAGTTGCCATCAGGCTCATGAGCAGTTTCCCAAAGAAGAAGGTTAGGGAGTGAGCTGTAAGCCTCGACTTGTTGAGCGACGGCAGTCAAGTTCTGGTAAACCCTGGAAGGAAAGCGACCGTGAGACAAAGACGGAACATGTCGCGCGATCCAACAACGCACGATCGCATATCAAAAATAAGATAAAGTCCGAGCTCGACGGTTTTGTCCAGAACTTGCTTCATTAGTGTAGCATTATCATAGGGAGGGATTGGGTGAATCTGGGAGAGCGTTAGCTGATGGACCACAGAGCAAACATGAATCGCACGGTATTAAATCCGTCCGCATGAAGTTTGTCAATGAGCGATAAATTTGTAGCAAGATGCTGGTCGACCGAAACATAGAAGCCCTGAGGAACAAACGGCTGGAAATCGCCACCCTTGCCATCGGCAGGTCGTGCCCACAGCGCACCCGTCCGCAAGTCAGTCTTCACCACAGAAGTGTTGGTGTCTGGAAGGTAGAGGAGTGACGAGTTGGTCGAGAAGTACTGCGTGGTGGGTGCCCCTGATGTTTCGGCCTGATACGTAGCATTGCAGCTGACACCATAAGCGGTCTTTTGCGCCGACAGACTACTGAGATCGAGCGAAATTTCGTATCCAGTGGTATTAAGTGGGACTTCTTGCGTGGCGCAGACTCGATCGTCGATGCTGATCGTGACAGTCAACTTGCCAAGATCATCGCATTCCGACGAATTTGGGAGAGAAATAGGAGAAGCGCCTTGAATATACCTGTAAACGATGGGTGTGTCGATGACGAAGGCGGCATCGTTTACATCCTCCTTAAGGTAAGGTCGGAAGGCCGGTGAACAGCGGAACGCTACGAGGGGATCCTTGCTAGACGCAGGTAGCTGAAACTGGCCTCCGGGGGGGACAACGGTCTGATTGGCCATGTAGTTCTTGCCGCACCTGTTTGGATGAGATCCGCCAGGTCATTCGTGAATCGTCGAAGGCTTGGTCAATACTTGTTACGCACCATGTTGAGCCCTGTGCAAAAACGGAGTTGAACGAAGTCGCCGCAAGCACAATGCCGGCTGTAACACGAGCACTGTACTTCATTCTGGAGTGAAGATACCTACTTACGGTGGGTGAGAGGGATCAGGTTGACTTTTCAACCATTGAGGCCTGAGGTTTCCAGGGTTCGGTTTCAATCTTGTATCCTAGGTACTAAGGCATATGGAAAGCTGGACAACCGTGCTTCGAGTTCGACGGGTGGCATACCAAATTTGGTATAAGACCCAATAGCATATGGACCTCGAACACTGGTTTCAGGTGTGGAACGCATGATGATAAAATTGTGTTCCGAGGTACACTTAGTCTGTCAAAAAATATACTATCTCCCGACTTGTTGCGAACCTGTACATACCAAACACAAAGCTAATACTAGACTTCATACAGTCTGTGTGCATCCGATGTTCGAGCTCCGAGTTGAAGCTTTGCTGGTCACAAACTCTCGTCAATCTCATCTACATGTAGGAATCGATCGATCAACACGGGTATACCCCTGGGTGTCGGGAGTCATACCCGCACTCATACCCCGCGAAAACCCGTACCCGTACCGGGTATACCCGCGAGTTGGGGCAACGTGGTGGAGGGTGTATGAGGCAGAAGCGATGTGTCGGATGAGAAGATCGCACCAGAAAATTCAAAAAGCTCCGTTAGTTATATCCGTGCGGCAATACTTCCGGGTCAGGAATCTGACGCGACTGCTTTGGTTCCAGCATGGGACCGAGAATTTGGCCTAAGTCAGCATGACAGATTATCGGAGCAGCGACTTTGGTACGCCAAGACCCGCCGTCTCACAGCAATATCTTTTCTCCCGATCCGCACTGCGTCGAAACATCCCGCCATCCCAGTACATACCTCCCCTGCAATCCATCACATCAAAGCCTCATGGTCCAACATCAGAGCCTCGAACGGAACCACCCTCGTCCCCCCCAGTCTCTCGCTATTTTCTGGTTATCGAGGAATGCCCCCCAGAATTCGTACACCGTGATCGCACTTATCAAATTCTCCATTTCCTTCCTGACTCCCCTCTTCTACCGCAGAGATGGCACGATTAGTAATTGACAACGCCTCGTGGAAACAATCGCACCGTGCCTAGCATACACCTTCACATTGAAGACGACGTCGACCGCACACTCTACCCTGCAAGTTGTAGGGTCGCAAGTTCGGTCTGGGACGGAGTGTTGAGTGACATGGAGGGGGTAGCACGAACGCAATTTTGACGCGCGTTGCGTTCGTGTTTAGGGTAGATCACATGCAGACACAAAGACAACCGCACAAACACATGTGCGTTCGTGTTCGTGTTTGCAGGTGAAGGAGGACTGGATGACACTGGGTGACGAGGGATGTGGATAATGCGAACGCGAACGTGCGCTCGTATTCGCGTTCATCATTTGCGTTCGTGGGCAAATGGCTAGGGCCGGGTGGGTGAACAGCAACCACTCGCATGCAGACACGAATGGAACGCGCGTTCGTGTTCGCATCTGCACGTGAAGGAGGAGCGGGTGACGAGGGTTGGCAAAAAATCGCGTACAAACACGAACGTGAATGCGCAGTGGTGTGCGCAGTCGCGTTCCAGTTTGTAGGCGATTGAGTGCATGAGAGTGTGGAGGTGGAGGAGGGCTTGGCGGGGCGAACGAGTTGGGTGAGTTCGGATGAGCGAAGGCCAATGACTCATGTGCATGAGTTCTCGTGTTTGTGTTTGCGCCACGTGAGCAGGTGAACAAGGGTGGAGGTATGGTAGGGGACAAGCAAAAGATTGCACACAAACATGGATCCAGCAAACATGTGTGCCTTCGCACCCGCGCCTGTGCGCGATCAGGTGCAATGATAGTGTGAGGGCGGAGTGAGTTTTGAGATTGAGTGGGGGGATCTCGTCGACTCACCTCACCGGATTGCACCGTACGCTCGTCCCCTTTCTTGTCCATTTTGTCGTCGTGCTCTTGCATGCATGTCCGTGTTTGTGTTTGAATATGAACTAAATGTGACTGACAGGGACTCGGACGCGCGGGAAAAAGCACAAAGCACGACACAAGTGTCAATTAGTGTCGTGTTTTATTGTTTGTTGGGAGCTGGTTGTTGGTTCACGCGAGTGCAAGATTGACTCATCGGCGGGTACGGGTATGGGTGCGGGCTTGTGGGAGAAGGGGTGATGTGGCACGGACGCTGGTGTTGGTTCCAGGTGAGATGGTAATCGACTCGCACGGTCAGGAGCTGGACCGACCGCCAGGGACACTACCCCTGACCAAAGAAATGGTGTATTGAGTTCAGCACCAGAGTTGCGAATTAGCACAGAGATGCGGCAAATGGCATAGGATATACAGCAAAAATAAGTATGGGAGAGCTTGCTCTGTTACTTTTAGGCTGGCACAAGTCTAAAGATGTTGTTCAACTTTATTCGACAAAGAAAAAAGGGGACAGGAGAATTAAGTAATGCATCTACCAAACCCCTAAGAGGGTGGACAGCAAAAAATCTAAATATTATACTTATAGGTATTGCTTGCATATAAAGACGAGAATTGCATTGGGAATGAAAATTCTCCGTACCTTTGCTTCGGACATAGTAGGGGTAAACTGGAATATCTGGACGTTTTCTGGGGCGACAGCCTCGTCTCGCCACCGCGGGCTATGGCATTCACACGATCATGGCCTGTGTCGGGCTCGATTAGCAGTTGCGTTCATCGCGGCAGGTACGAGCATTCAGCAGTGTCTGGCGCACTACCGGTTTGACAGCTCTGATATCCATCAAAAAGTCCCGCCACGCTGTAACCGTCGAGTGACAGTAACTTGACACTTTGTTGATGTAGTCCACACAGCTCAGCGGCCCCGTCAATCATTATGCATGAGGATTCCATCCGTACGTAGTTTTCAAGGTGCACGTTCATCAAGTTTTTACTACCCAGCTGACCCTGACGGCGCCATCTTTCGACCGAGCTACATTTCTCATCGAGAGCATCAGATTGCTCATATGTTGAACCCCAATTGAAACGCAGACAAGCGCAAATTAGTAGTCGATTGTACAAAGAACTCAGAATCTATAAATATCAAAACAATCCATGGTCCTCACCCAAATCACACAATCTACTATTGTGGAGGCGTCGCTATATAGATTCCAACACCACCCGGTCTGAAGTTCAACCCAGTCGCGTTCGTGTTTTGCGACACAGAGAAGATCCGCTGGACCTGCGTCGTCGCATTCGTCACCGCTCCTAGGCCGACTGCACCCCACGGCGCGTAGACCGACGACGAGTTGAAGTTGGCAACCATGAGTAGGTAGGCGGTACCGTTGTTCACGAGACCAGCGTCAACGCCCGGACCGACGTTGAATGTCTCATAAGTGGCCAAGGGGTCGACGAGGAATGGCTGGATGACCTGAGCAACGATGCTATTCATGCTCGGAGCCGTTCCTTCGATGGTCGTCACATTGCCTGTGACCGTCGGGTACTGGAAGGAGATCGAACCTGGAGAGACGTGAGCGTGAATTCCGGACGGACAATGAGGTCGGATCATACCGGTTGCGCCATGGCTGAAAGAGGTTAACTGCATAGCAACCCATTCTTGTCCTGTTGGAGTCGTGCTCCAGTAACTACACATTATATGCAAAATCAGTGCTTGCAGCTCAGAACTTGTAAGCTGACTCACGCTCCACTGCCAAAGGCCTGAGGCGTAGTCCATACAGTCTTGCTACGGTCATAACCAAGGATGTTAAGCCTGTCCTTGAAGGTCTGGATGCGAGCCTTGATATCGTAAATGTTGCCCTGGCAGTTATCACAGCCACAGTGACCAAAGTCAGGGGTACATGGAGTATGCCAGACAGGCGAGTAGGTGCCATTCAAGCCAACTGGGTATGCATCCTCGAGCACGATATCTGCACCCTCGACGTAAGGAGCGAAGTTGTAATCCTATTCACAATATGTTTAATCATTCACGCCCAAATAAATTTATGGGACAATTTACCTGGCAGTTCAACACAATTGAGACCGGGTGGTAACCATCCAGCTGGTAAATCAAGTCATAAGTGCTACTAGCAGCTCCGAGGGGATCGGAGTTCCCATCAGGCTCGTGAGCAGTTTCCCAAAGAAGAAGGTTAGGGAGTGAGCTGTAAGCCTCGACTTGTTGAGCGACGGCAGTCAAGTTCTGGTAAACCCTGGAAGGAGAGTGACCATGAGACAAAGACGGAACATATCACACGCGAGCCAATAACGTACGATCGCATATCAAAAATAAGATAAAGTCCGAGCTCGACGGTTTTGTCCAGAACTTGCTGCATTAATGTAGCATTATCATAGGGAGGGATTGGGTGAATCTGGGAGAGCGTTAGCTGACGGACCACAGAGCAAATATGAATCGCACGGTATTAAATCCATCCACAGAAAGTTGGTCAATGAGCGACAGGTTTGTAGCAAGAAACTGGTCGACCGAAACATAGAAACCTCGAGGGACAAACGGTTGGAAATTGCCACCCTTGCCATCGGCAGGTCGTGCCCACAGCGCACCCGTCCGCAAGTCAGTCTTCACCACAGAAGTATTTGTGTCTGGAAGGTAGAGGAGTGACGAGTTGGTCGAGAAGTACTGCGTGGTGGGTGTCCCTGACGTTGAGGCCTGATATGTAGCACTGCAGCTGACATTATAAGGGGTCTTCTGCGCCGACAGACTGCTAATATCGAGAGGAATCTCGTATCCAGTGTCATTCAGCGGGACGTCTTGCGTGGCCCACACTCGATTGTCGATGTTGATCGTGACAGTCAACTTGCCAAGATCGCCGCATTCCGACGAATTCGAACCCGAGCTTGGGAGAGAAATAGGAGAAGCGCCTTGAATATACCTGTAAACGATGGGCGTGTCGATGATGAACGCGGCACCCTTTGCATCCTCCTCAAGGTAAGGCCGGAAGGCCGGTGAACAGCGGAATGCTACCAGAGGATCCTGGCTAGTCGGAGGTAGCTGAAACTGACCTCCTGGGGGAACGACGGTCTGATTGGACATGAAGTTCTTCCCGCACCTGTTCGGATCAGGTCAGCCATGCCATTCGTCCAAGGTTTGGTCAATACTTGTTACGCACCATGTCTGTGCAAAAACGGAGTTGAACGAAGTTGCTGCCAGCACAGTGGCTGCAACGCGAGCACTATACCTCATTTTCGAGTGAAGCCTGGGTGAGCAAGTTGATGCTACTGCAATACCATGGGGGATCTTTTATACATTTCGCCCCTGCCATTCACGTCACTACTCCTGTAATGGATGAGAAGATGGTACCGTGACGCCAAGCAACTCCCTGCCTTCACCGGCATCAGTGCGCTGGTAACTGACACTGCTTTGCCGAATAGTTGGACGATGGCGGCGGCAGAAATGATTAATGGTCAAGATCCACCCTAGAACAGTAGAATTTGAGCCGAAAAGTAACGTAAAAGAAGCGTGAACTCCGTCACCGGCAAATGAAACATTACCTTGCTTGACAATTCTTTCAGGTTTTTCGGTCCAGAATTGTAGGAACAACTCGCTGGAGCACGGCTTCCTGCTGTTGAGCCGACCACAATACTTCGTTGAAAAAACAATAATAACAAGCAACACACACTATGCTCGTTATCACAACAGTTTATTTATCAAATATTCGAGTATTGGGAGACGTTGCCTGAATCTGAACGATGCTCGACCAAGGTTTTTGCCGATTTCGTCAGCATTCTCAAACATGCTCCTTATTACGATCCAGCGCGCGGAAGTGAAGCCAAAAGCCCTCAATTTCTTGATGAAAGTTGCCGAGCGATAAAACACATTAAATATATTCGTCAGCGCGCCAAGTCCAGGTTGGTCCTCAAGCGTCGAGGTTCCACCTCGATTGGGGTAAAGGTACGGACACACTGGGACCACTTTTTTAGAACCATGTGCGGGCAAAAGCAGGATCACTTTTGCACTGGCAGGAGCATGGTCCTGCCGGTATTTCTTCATGCCATTCTGGTGCGGCCGTGCCATTATTCAATGCTATTGAGCACGATAAGGTCACGAGTAACTGAATTGGTTAATCCCCATTCGCTCCGCCAGTGCGCTCAGAGTGCTCCGATGTTTTCGCATCGTATTATCGAAAATACACGCTCAGCCTGGAGGGAATGTTGGATACGCCATTACCCAGCGAACACATGCAACCCTTCGGCGTCTTTTGTACAGCCGCTTTGGCCCTATGGTGAGTCGAGGCACTGTCGGGCGAGGTGCGGAATTAGAGGTGACAGCCTATCAGTTGCAAGGCTGCAAAAACAAGTTGTCGCTTGGTGACTTCCCACAAGCCATTGGACAGCCGACAATCACTTGACGACTATTCCTGTGCGATTCCTAATGAGAAGGTTTTTCGAGGCCCCTGTGTTGCTGGTTGGAGAGAACTTTGACAAGGGGCTATGATAAAGCGACTGGATGGCCCTGACGGGGCCCCAATTGGCTAGGCCCTGGGCCAAGCCAACATGAAGCCAGTGCCAAGGTTACCGCATACCAGGCACAAGTGTACACTGTCCCCGGTGCAAGCCTCAGTTCATTAAACCTTGTGGGATCGTAGTTTCGCAGCCACCCCACTGCATTGGCACTGGCACTATGCACTAACCTGAATTGTTTGAACCCTCTTTGATCTGGCTGAACGCCCACGTTGCATATCGGTTGATACTTTATCCGCTCGTCGCTTTCAGACACTGAATCACGCTCACAAATACGAGTCGGAGGATGAGTGGAATTGTCAACGTCAAGTAGTGTTGGTCCGGGGGCTGTGAACGGCGCAAAACATGACCCGATCGGATTGATCATCGATCATCCTTGTCGACCGTCTTGGCATAACGTTGTCATCGTTGCTGGTCAGCTGATAGGATTTTATTCAGTAGTCATCCAACATGATGACCATCAAGCACAGGATCCTAGAAACATGGCACGGGTTGCAGTGGCAGAGGTAGAGCTCCGCGCCGCACTGATTACCTTGAAGAAAGAAAAGCCGGCCCTCGGAGTCGCGAAGATCCACACCCTGCTGCTCGAAGCTCATCCGACGTGGGCTGTCAGTGAAAAACGAATCAGAAAGATCCTGCAGAGTGAAGGACTCGTCGCAACTGAGAAGGATAATGGAACCGGTTCAACGATCGCAACTTACCCCGTGTCCCGTCTCAACAACAGCCTTGATGTAACGAAATGGTGCGGAAAAGTGAAGGTTCACTACTTTAGTGCTGTCAAAGGCAAAGGTCTCGTCTCTACGGAGAAAATATTTGAGGGTGAAGTATTGTGGAAAGAAGATCCCTTCATACTAGCCCCCGAATGGTGTGTCTTTACTTGTCGGTGCTACTGCAAAGAGCTGCAGGATTCATCGTCGACCATCGATCACGCAGGGACATCTATGACTTGCAAAAGTCCTCCAAGGCATGTGCATTCTGCTCTACCCCTCTGGGAAACCACTCGCCGCTCCATCTACCGTGCTCGGCGTCCGTATCCTCAACACCATGCCCGGCCATGTTCTGTAACCGCCTTTGTCGCACGCAATCAGAGAAAGTGCATCCACTTCTCTGCCCTGCTCGTAATCCAGCGTCGATTGCTCTCCTCAAATTTGCACGCAACGCTGAGTGGATGGCCCTCCATGCGCTCGCACAATGCACCAGCAAGCTATTACTCTCTGCCCAAAGAGATGACGGTACATTAGATGAAGACCTTCAAGTCGTGCAGGGTCTTGCTGAGCTCGGAATGGAAGAGCGTTTCCGAGGACTTCGGTGAGTATCATTTCGCTAGTCTGCCAGGCACTTACCAATTGATATACTTTTGACAAGGGATAACGGCGCAGAGCCTGACCGAGAAATTTGGAAAAAGGCTCACGAGTTGTACCTCTGGGCGTTCAAAGCCCCAAAGGCACCAGACGAACAAAAAAAGCTTGCCAAGATATTGAAAAAACCGGTCCCTGAGTGGATACAGCGAGAGTTCTTTGAATATGACGCGTTCCTGCACGGATTGGGTCGCATGAGTCTCAGTCAGTGCGCTCTATGTCCCCCGGATCTCCGTGGCTGAACGGATTTTGTAGATCTCGAAGCGCACGGTGGACTTTACAAGCTTCACTCCCATCTCAATCACGCGTGTACACCCAATATTTCCGTGCGCCATTTCGATCAGCGCACTGCACTCTCTCGGATCACCGTTGTGGCCAAGGTGGCGATTGAGCCGGGAGACGAGCTTCTTATCACCTACGTCGACCCCCGTGGTGATTACAAAGAACGCCACAGAAGGCTATTGGAATGGGGGTTTGGCCCATGCCAATGTGAAAGGTGTCTCACAGAAGAAAGAGAAGCGAAGGTATCGGGCACAGATACTGAAGAAGCGGACGAGCTCGCAGATCAGCTGAGGGCCGGGCTGGGTCTCGTGTGAGGGTCGGGTACCATGTTAAAATGCATGACACGCACAAGTTCCGACCGATACGGAATCAAAACTAGTTTCAGATTGAGTCTGGCGAAGTTGTCGAACTCTACGTTTAGTTAAAAGCGACGACTCAGATGAGAGATTGCCGCTGATCAGGCGCCACGACCCTCCTAGTCTCCCCGAACCAGACCCAAAACCTCGAAACCAGAGGACTGTCGTTTCTGATCATACGAAGGCTGCCTCTGGGCCCACCCCCAGCGATGCCATCCACTGCTTTGTGGCTTCTTGCCAGTAGCGCTTCAAACGCTGATTGGAAGTATCCCTGGGATTCAAGTTGGATGGACGTAAGTAGAGAAAAGGCACGGATGCGATCAGTGGGCCCGTTATCGATCAAACTCGAGTCGATCCCTCTGTTCACCGTTGAGTTCCTCGATATCGAGCAGTCGTAATCGGATGAGACTAAATCCTTGC
>JBBPQN010000875.1:0-11793 GCA_038092575.1 Boletus subluridellus
AGGTGAAGGATGGTGTGATTGACGAAAAAGCAAAGCGTATTGCAGAACTAGAACAATTAGGTCAGTCCGCCGCCAATTTTCTTTGACCCAACACTTACTCGAGAGATCACTATAGTACAGGATGCCATCTGTGAGCGTGACGCTGAGATCGAGAGATCAAAGGAACTGCTTGCTCGAGCTGCACCCAAAAGTACTCCTAATTCGCGTTCACACCCTAAGCGACCGTTCGGCATGGATGACCCAAAGATGACCGAAGTGATCAAGTTCTACGAAGACATGTCTAATCTTTTGGTCACGAATGTCAAGTTTGAACATGTACCAGACTCGGAAGAGCCCGAAGTCATATTCCACTGCATATACACATACTACGAAATGATACGTCGAGCCGACGACATCGAAGGAGAACGCATAGGTGAAAAAAGTTGGTTCTTTAGGTGCTCTGTTCTCTGCTACTGTTCATTAAACTGACACCTACTGATAGGTATTGTCTTTACCATGCGTATATTCAATGGTTTCGGAGGTCCGGATGGCGAACCTGCATCCGAAGAAGACTTCATACATCGCCGGATTAAATACACTCCCTTACATCTCGACAAGGAACCGGAAGCCTTTGTCAAGGGGTTGGAATACATCGGAGAGTCGTTTACATTTGCTTGTGCGCAACAGGGGCTGTTCCTTAACTCGCTTCGCGAAAAGATAAGGGACGCCGCCAAGGATGCATCCGAATCTGGATCTGATATGGGGGGAACGGAAGTTGGGGATCGTGACTCGCAGCCGTAACATACACATTTGTCGACGTTAGTTTACCCGTATACCTTACTATGTATTGATTAGCGTTCTCAATCTTTCAACACTGAACTTCAAATAGCCATTCTCATCCCGGTTTTGCCCCATACCTCGATGGCATTTTGGTCCCCGGAATCGAGCGCATTTTTCAGAGACAGCTCGGCATATCCAGCTTCATAATCCAAGCCTCCAAGGTTGGCTCCAGCACCCACAAGGATATCTACAATGTCCCTGTGCCCTTGGCGAGCCGCCTATAACGAGTTGAGCCTGATCAGCAGAACGCAAGCTATGGCAGAGAATGCACTGACATAATACAAGGCAGTATGTCCAAGAGTGTCTCTGAGGTGCACGAGTGCGCCCGATCTTAGCAACCAAGTGACGCTGACGGTATTCCCGCTAAGTGCTGCCACATGTAGAGGAGAACGACCAGAGCCAGCTTCAAGGCAATTCACAATGCCCCCTGGAATAGAGGCTGGTGTTATATCTTCCGCCTCCCATGTAGCCGCAGTAGCCATGCAAAATTTTAAGCTCTCCACGTCATCGCGGGCAGCAGCGAGGTGCATGAGCAAGGGGAGGAGGGCTGCTTCGGTCGATGCCGTCTCACTGGCTGTGCCAGACCACGACGCAGCAGCATCCTGAGCATCCTCCCCCAGGGATGGAGAGAATGTGATCTTTGGTATTTGGTGCGCCGAACCTGAACTAGAGAGTCGTACAAATTGTGTTAAAAGTCCTTGAATGCTTGGTAGGTCAGGTGCAGCGGTCGGCGGTCGGGTCGGCGGCGAAAGTGTGGGACAGGTGAGTTCACCGCGTACTGGCATGCTGATTAGTTCCCTAACTTGACTGACACTGAATTCAGGCTTGGATAAGAGATAAGCAAGTTTCACCAGGGCGCACTATTTATCAAACTCTTAGCATTGGAATATAGGCGCAGTTTGAGGGTCGTGTTACCTCTGGCGTCATATCCCCACCCGAAACAACGCCCACCTTCTGGAGGGCTCTGCCAGTCTCGTATGCGCTAGAGACGGAACCCTTCAAACACTGTGTTATCGCAACAATGACAATTCCCGAGTCGCATGCCTGCTTGAGAGCTGCCATTAGATCAGACCTCTGTGGTGCATTCCCAGCGCCAAAGGTCTCGAGTACGATACCACGGGTTGGCGGAGCTAGGAATGCATGAACAGTGGTGTCACTCATTCCGGGAAACAGGCGAAGAGTCGCTGCAATACGATGAGGAATGAAAACATAAGCTGGTTTGGCCACTTACCAACGTGGGGGCTCATTTCTGCAAACGCAGGTTACAATCAGTAAGGCCCATGGTGAAAGATAATTAAGCAACCTTTATGAGCTCTGAAGCGACGCAAGTTCGTTTGCCTCAACATTTCATTCCAGTTCACGACGATATCAATCCCAACTGTATTGGAGGGCATGGAAAGATCAGTGAGTATGGACCCATGAAATGCAGGACAGACCATTGACTAGAGGAGGAAAATTTGGACTGTGAAAGGCATTCAAGTCGTAGGAAGATATTTTCGAGACTCGATTTCCACGATAGAGAATATGGTTGAAGTATACGCTACACTCTAGAAACGTTGAACATATGGCCGTGACCCAGACAATGCAAGAGTACCTGGTATAATATAATGACCTGCGATAGTCAGTGCTCCAAGAAGATTATCTACAGCATCGTTTCGAAGCTGGGAGAGGGATATTTGCGCGCCAGTTAGAATCTATAACAGTTAGAACTTAGCGAGGGCCTTCGTGGGACTCTTCACCCGGAACATATGGAAAAGGGACTAACCACAGTTTTTCCAAGGTCTTCGAGTAAGAAGCTCAACGCGCTTGATGAATAAGACATGGTATCTGTTCCATGAAGGACCACGAACGCATCGAAATCCACGTAGTTGAGCTCTATCTCGGTTGCTATGCGAATCCAGTCTGAAGGAGGTCAGGGGGAATTGTGGGTCGCAAAAATGAGGGTCACATGCACCATTTATCTCGATGTTGCTGCTGTCCAGTAAAGGATCCCACTAACATCCTTGTTTGCTACTGAATTGTCTCTTCGACCCTATCACATACCTCGAGAATAGCATACCGGATACGCTTCCCACCACTGAGGCCGGGTGCAACGCTTCTAGGAGTAACCAAGCAAGGAAGCCTTGCTTGATAAATATCGTCTGAAATTTTTTCGCATTGAATGATATCAAGGGGTATGCTACTCGCGTCGGGAGAAAGTGTCTGTGCTCTGCCGATAGGACGCGACGACTTCACCCACAAGGTGGAGTGGGAGGGACCGGAAGTGCGGGGAAGATGTGTCTCTGAGGCGGATGGACTGGATTTTCCACTAGTTGACCACTCTCTGTAGCCTTTGACGGAGCCTGCATGTGAAAAGAGGGAATCTTGGTGAGGATCGTGAAACCGCTTCTGACTTTTGAGTGTCTCTGTGAGGAAGAAAGGTTCGGGTACGTATCCCTGGGCGCCAACGAGCATGCCGATCGTTCCACCGGTGTATATGACGAGCACCCTGGCCTCGTCCGAGGGCTGCGAAGGCTCCATGATGGTGTGCGACTGCAACGAGCATCTAACCGAGCCAACCCGATCAAAAGCACGAAAGATCGGCTTATCAAACTCCGACTCCAAGTACTACCTGACACCGTACAACGACCATGCAAGCCATCAGGCCTGTTTTCGAATCTAAAAATGCCAATGTACATCTGTATTTTGGGGAATAGGAAGCACCACTAACCAACGGGACAGGGGACTTGTGCTCTGCTGACCTTTGTCACCGCAGGATATCCGAGATCGACCGATACCGTTCCGATATGTCTGGCCATGCAAAAGGGAGGAGTAGACATCATCGAATTAGGAGTTCCTTTCTCAGACCCGATCGCAGATGGCCCCGCTATTCAAGAGACCAACACGGTTTGCAGAATCCCCTTCTTTGCTCGTCTACTTTTGTAATGGAGTTGCCAGCTTGCGGTCCACAACGCCATTGATTACGCTACCGTGCTTGGTCAAGTTAGAGAGGCACGTCAACAGGGTCTTACTATTCCCGTGTTGCTCATGGGTCAGTCGTACTCCCCCCCAAAGTATCATGTCACTCAATCCTGTGACCTGCAGGTTATTACAATCCCATGATCGCTTATGGGGAAGAAAAGGCCATTCAAGATGCGAGAGAGGCTGGAGCCAATGGCTTCATCATGGTAGACCTCCCACCTGAAGAAGCCATCAACTTTAGGGAAAAGTGCCAAAGAGTCGAGTACGTCAATCAATAGCCCTCCAGGCCCTGCACTTGAACGATAATGACGATATCTAGCATGTCCTATGTCCCACTCATAGCTCCCTCGACATCCTTGAGCCGCATAAAATTCCTCGTATCCATTGCAGACTCCTTCATTTACGTAGTTTCCAGGGTGTGTCTGATCTATATATTTCGTCGCGTCATTGACTCTGAACCATCCACAGATGGGTACTACCGGATCGTCCGTAGGAGGTAGTATCAATAGCGAGCTCCCTGACATCATCGCCCGCGTCCGAGAGTTCACCTCTATTCCTATCGCGGTTGGTTTTGGTGTGGCTACGCGGGCTCACTTTGACTACGTTCAGAGTGCTGGTGCCGATGGCGTGGTCATCGGTAGTCGTCTGGTCTCTGTCATCAAGGAAGCACCTTTGGATACCATTCCACACGCAGTAGAGTCTTTCTGCCGTGAAATCAGCCAGGGTGGATCTTCTCCACAAGTACGGTCCCCGCCGACCCTATCGACATCAGCTCCTTCCAACTTGGAGAAGATAACCCCTCAAATTGCAACAAATTCCATGCCCGCAAGGTTCGGCAACTTTGGGGGGCAATTCGTTCCGGAGGCATTGTTCGAGTGCCTCCTTGAACTCGAGGAAGCACATAAATCAGCTCTCAGCGATCCCGAATTCTGGAAGGAGTTTGAAAGTTACTATGATTATATGAATCGTCCTTCGAAATTGTATTTTGCAGAGTCCCTGACAAAGCATGCTGGTGGTGCTCGAATCTGGCTGAAACGAGAAGATCTGTAAGTACGTTTGTAGTTGCCGATCTCTCTCAGCTGATGGCTTACATAGGAATCATACCGGTTCACACAAGATTAACAATGCTATTGGCCAGGCAAGTTGTCCGCTCTGGACGATCACTGTGATGTGAGCTTCACAATACACAGATCCTTCTCGCCAAACGTTTGGGCAAGGAGCGAATCATTGCAGAGACCGGTGCCGGACAGCATGGTGTCGCAACTGCAACCGTGTGCGCTAGATTCGGATTGCAATGTGTCGTGTACATGGGTGCGGAGGACGTAAGACGGCAGGCACTGAATGTCTTCCGGATGAAAATGCTGGGTGCGACGGTGAGTTACCGGTTTCTTGACCTCGCGTCATTCCTAGACTGTTCGTTTCCAAGGTTATTCCAGTCGAGTCGGGATCCCGGACACTCAAGGACGCAGTCAACGAGGCACTGCGTGACTGGGTAACCAACCTAGCTAGCACACATTATCTCGTCGGGTCATGCATCGGACCTCATCCTTTCCCTACCATCGTCCGGGACTTCCAAAAGGTAATAGGGAAGGAAATCAAGTCGCAGCTTCACGAAATCGTAGGAAAACTTCCCGATGTCATCGTCGCATGTGTTGGTGGTGGGAGTAATGCGATTGGCACATTCTATGACTTTATACCCGACAAGGATGTCCAATTGATCGGTGTGGAAGCCGGTGGCGAAGGTTTGTATTCCGATATTTGATGAATCGCAACTGACAGCAGGGAACAAGGTCTTGATGGAGATCGGCACAGTGCCACGCTTTCCAAAGGAACACCTGGCGTGCTTCATGGGGTGCAGACGTATATCCTACAGTCTAGCGTCGGTCAGATAACCGAGGCACACTCCATCAGTGCAGGCCTAGATTACCCCGGAGTTGGACCAGAGCACGCTTGGCTGAAAGAATCTGGTCGCGCAGAGTACGTGGCTGCGACAGACGAAGAGGCATTGAGGGGTTTCCGCCTCATCACACAACTCGAAGGAATTATTCCCGGTTAGTTGATGTCCCATGTCGTTGAATGATCGCTAAAGGGTGATTAAGCGCTGGAGTCATCGCACGCCATCTGGGAAGGGGTTCGCCGGGCGAAGATGCTCACGAAAGAGACGGATTTAGTTATAGTGAGATGTTTTTGAATCGATGTGGTGAACTAAGCTGACCCCACCCTGCAGTGTCTGTCTGGGAGGGGTGATAAAGATGTTGAACAAATTTCCCAGCTGCTTCCTGGGAAGTGGGCAGATAAGCTGGACTGGCATGTTTGAGCGAATCGGCAGAGTGCAGCATAAATGCATTGTAGACAAAGGAATTTGTTTGCTGCATGGTAGAAGGAATGAATATATGTTGGATTAGCTGCCCTTTATGGAAAGTTAGGGGACACAAGCACAACTCCGAGTCATAACTTGCAATTTTCCCCATCAGAGCCAAGTTCGTGGACAATGGCGACAGATCCTTCGGTCGCGGCGAGTCAAAGAGCTGTTGAGAACCTTGCAGCTAAACTTCGGAGACGGTCGGCAGAGTTCTTCTGTTCCAGAGCCCCAAATTTACCTCTACGCTTCATAGGCAGGTTGTCGGGTCCCGTGAAACAGCGCTGGAAACCATCCTCGTCCTCCGTCAGGTCGTCTCCAAGGCTCGGTTTTCCAACATCGACCAGCTGGTCGAGATCATCCGCTCCGTGGGCCGAAAACTAGTAGATGCCCAGCCCAAAGGTAATGAATGGACCTCTCTACACATACCGTCGGATCGAAATCTGATCTTTATTTTTCCCTGTCCAGAGTACACGGTAGGAAATACCGTTCGCAAGGTTTTGCATCACATACGAGAGGAATATCATACGGCATCCCAAGGGACTGAAGCTCCGCCAACATCGAAACCTACGTTCTCGATCGCAAAGTTCGTTTCTCAAGGACAGCCCCGTAAGCAAGCTACCCCTCAGAAGATTTCCCATGAGGCGCGAGGTACCTTGAAGGAGGACAACCCCGATGATCCCGATGCATTTGCTCGAACGCTAAAGCCCGTACTCATGGAGGCTATACAAGATGTCTTTGACGAGCTTGAAACTGTGTACGACAACATATCCAAGAATACAAAGGATCACATACACTCCGAGTATGTCGTCCTCTTCGTCGATCTCTTGGTGCACCCCGCGCTCAGATAGCATGTATGTCTCCAGTGAGATCATCCTCACGATAGGAAAGTCAAGTACAGTGGCGGCATTTTTGAAGTCGGCCGCGCCTTATCGGAAATATACTGTCATCGTCGCAGAGACCGCTCCAACGTCGGTGCTTCTTCTGTTTCATTCCAGTGTGAATTCCGACTCTTGTCTGGCTGACAGATACAGCGGCCACGAGATGGCCGAGTCACTCTCGTCGGCAGGGATATCCACAGTCCTTGTTCCCGATTCTTCGATATATGCCCTTATGTCGCGAATAAACAAGGTCATCCTTGGCGCGCATGCTATTCTTGCTAATGGCGGGATGTTCGCCATTACGGGATCGCTCCTGGCCGCTACAGCTGCTCGCGCGCACAGCACCCCAGTCGTCGTTTGTGCAGGACAATTCAAACTTACCCCCCAATGGAATTTATACCATGAATATGGTGCACTTGATTTTGGAGATCCCAGTAGCGTCCTCGGGTTTGAAGAAGGCGATTTGGTGGATAAAGTGGATGTCATGAATCCATTCTATGATTATGTGCGACCAGAGATGATCGATGCATATGTTACAAACGAGTGAGTCTCTTGTGCACTTCGTCTCTACTTCTACCAACCATCTCCGCAGTGGCGATCATCCACCGTCGTCAGTTTACCGACTCATCAAGGAGGCTTACGATGACGAGGACTATGAGCTTTAGCAGAGTTGTGGGATGTGAACCTTCTAGTACTTTGGAATGCTGGTCGATCTTGCATGACTACTTTGCTTTGGTCCTCAAAATGTCGAAGAAGGCTTCCTGTGGTAGATCCACACTGCCGATCCGCTTCATACGACGTTTACTTTCCTTTTGATTCTCGAGGTGTTTCATCTTGCGTTCGTAATGACCTGTAGAACAATAGTTTAGCGAGGCAACCAGTCCTCACCTAATTAATGCGCACCTCCATACAAACCCGCCGTGACGTCAGCACGCATTGCTTTCAATGTTTCACGAGCGATAATCTTTTTTCCAATGGCTGCCTGAATTGGCACCTCAAAAAGTTGACGGGGAATAACCTTGTCTAGTTGCAATCAACGTTGGAGTGAGCTAAACAAAAATCACAATGACCACTCACGCAACTTCTTGACCCATACTTTCCCGACGTCTTGCTGTGCGGACCGGTGCACAATTAGTGCAAGGGCATCCACTGGTTTTCCGTTCAGGAGAAAGACCATCTAGTTTGGGATGAATCCAGCTGAAGTCATAATACCCGGTGCATATCCTCACCTTAGATAAATCACTCCGCTTATACCCGGCATTCTCATAACTGTGCATTGTCAGTTCGTGCCGGCCTAGAAAATAAAAAATTGATACACACTCGAAACTTGCGTATCCCGAACTCTTGCTCTTGAGTTTGTCGAAGAAATCGGTAACGATCTCGCTCAAGGGGACTGTGCATGTCAACATAATGCGAGCGGATCTGGTCGCCCCAGCGTCTAAATAACGATGATCCAAGTCCTCCGCACGATGTGCAAAACATAACTCCATCATCTCGCCAAGGTAATCTGAGGAAAGTCCAGTGGTGACAGAAAACGTGGGATGAATACGGCAAACCTTCGGGAACAATGATTGTTGCCTTGACCACTGGTTCTTGAACCTCTTTGACACCTGAGGAAGAGTCTGAGAGGTCCGGAAACTCCGTAGGATTGCTAACGATGACGGTCTTGTCTTTATAAACGACTGTCGAATCTCATCATTAAGTTGCTGTGGTCTGGGCGACAGGGACAGCGCACCTTTATAGGGTACGGTAGGAGCGGTAACGATGATGTTTGCGTCGTACTCATCCTCCAGACGCTGGCGGAAGACATCCATGTGCAGGGTCCCGAGAAACCCAAGACGGCAACCCTGCCCCAACGCGGAGGAGGATTCACGTTGGACCGATACACTTCGGTCAGTAAGCGTTAGCTAGACATGTAATTGTTGAGAGATGAAGCGAGATGTGCAAGAAACGGTTACGCACTCGTTTGACAGATTCCTCGAGTTTGATAAAGTCGTTCGTGTCTACGGGAAAAATACCGGCATAGACCTGAAGACTCTGAGAATTAGGTTGCGGAAAGCGAGACGTGCTTACCATGGCCTTCGCAGGTCGAAAACCCGGCATTGGATCCACTGATGCACCAACTCGGTGGAGAGTATCTCCGACATGCGCTAGATGATCACTTGAGTGACAATTCCAGTAAAAAGCAGCTCCACGGACCTTCCGACGAATCTTTCATATTACAAGCTATATAACCGACTTGTCCAGGTTGTAAACTTGTGGTTGGAAGCTCTTCCGGGTGCATGACACCAACTTCCTGTACTTCATACTTCTTACGAGTATAACAAGACGCAATTTTATCATCTGTCGGCATGAAAATGAAACTTGAACATTAAATATAGATTTTCAAGTATATGTTAACCTATGTGCACCTTTACGAATCGCCCCATCGTGAAGGCTCACGAGAGAGATGACGCCTCGATATCGATCATAGCTAAAATGGTTCAATGTTGGCGACTAGAATCCCCGATCAAGTACTCACTAGGAATCAAATAACAAAGCCTTCAGAGGTTTGTCCGCGGATGCGGATGGAGGAGGTATTCGTTCAACGATAGCTCTAAGCACAGCCTCTACACCTTGACCAGTTTTAGCTGAAATCTGCAATACATCAACGGGATCTACACCGAAAGTAGACTGCAATTGCAAAGCGACGCGTTCGGGTTGTGATGCAGACATATCTACCTGCGTTGACGTCCGTTGAGGAACTCGAATGACCAATGGAGCTCGAAAACGCGGACCTTGTTAAGAACAGGGATGATAGTCAACCCTCTCTCCTTGGCGATGTGAAATACGGAGATGGATTGCGCCTGAACACCTTGCGTGGCGTCTACTAGCAAAAGTGCGCCTTGGGAAGCTGCCAGAGAACGGGAAACCTCCCAAGAAAAGTCAACATGTCCCTGGTATGTGGTCAGGGAAAGTTTTAGGTACCCGCTATGGGAAACTCACGGGGGTGTCGATAAGATTGAGGAGGTATTTCTGCGCATTGACGGCATACATCATACTGACGGAGAAAGGTGAGGCAGTTTCCTGGGGCGCAAACGGGATATTCACCTCGCTGTCTGAGCCTTGACTATGCGCTAGATGAGTGAGCTTGATTTCTCATCGAGTCTAAAGTACCTCACCGGTAATTCCACGCTCTCGCTCGACTTTGAGTTTGTCTAGGACTTGCTGGTTGGAACCAGATATTTTCTTTGGAATGGTGCCTGTAAACTAAACGTGTGTTGGCAGAAATGACATGAAGGGAACTGGGCGCGATTGCACCTCTAGTAGTCTGAACACAGAGGTAAGGTGAGCATGCCCATGACACGACAAAGCTGACTGACCGATCGGCCAAGGTGGATTTACCATGGTCTAGAGTAAGTGTGAATATGCACGACTACACGGATGACAGAAGAAAGATACCGATGTGGGCAATGATGGAAAAGTTCCTGCAGGAAGGATGGTTTTGCGTGTCGGTAGTTGACTGGAGAAAGAGACATACCTTATGGAGTCGCACGGAAACTGGGCGGTATCGATAGCCTTTTGGGTGTCGGAGAGAAGAGATGAGAGGGAGAAGTAGCGATCCAGAGGCAAGTGGCCCGGTTTCAACTTGCAGCGTTGGCGGCATACCGGAAGCATTCCAAAGTACCGAGTCCACTAGTGCTACTCGAACTAATATATTATTGCTTAGTCAGCCGAGGCAGACAAGCTGAAACGACCATGTCTCTCCAAGAGGCGTCGGAGGCGCGCAAGGCACGGCTGGTGGCACTCAGAAACAGAAAGGAGGGGCGCGCAGATGCTGACGATGGGTACGCTGCACACCGCTCTGCGACTAGCGTTTGCTAACTTGTGTTGTGCAGTGGGTCTGTGCTGCGAAACCGAAACTTTGACCCAGAAACGCGGACACTGAGGAAGCACACGCAAAATGGAAGATTGACCGAAGACACTGTTGAAAAGAACGTTGAAGGTATGGCGGAGAAGATCATTGCAGAGGATGAAGAGCGCAGAGCGCAGGAGCTTGTGGGTGGTGACACAGGCTAATACGGTGCACAACTGAGCGCTTGCAGGACGTGTTCAACATTGCGCCAAAACGGCCGAACTGGGATCTCAAGAGGGAAACGGAGAAGAAGCTTGCGAGACTGGAGAGAAAGACACAGGAGGCAATCCACACGCTTATCAGTGAGTGCGTGCGTTGAGGTACTTGGACATGATATGACATGGGTGAGCAGGACAACGACTAGCGGCACAAAAAGGGCAATCGGAGGACGTGCTGGGGGCGATGAATGCACAGGAGCGGGCATATGAGGAGGAGGAGGAGGAAGAGGAGGAGTAGCACTGAGTACTGTCTGGACTGTATTTGGCAGGTGTGATCGTATTTAAAGCGATGCGACAGCCATAACTTTAAACTCGCTCTTCGTCCTCCCCAATGGCCTCAGACTCTGATCCCGCTCTCCGTCGAGTCCCCTCTCTTGTATCTTATTGTCAGCGTGGTGAGCAACCCTTGTCCCGCTCTCGCCCCGCCCCCGCCCTCACCCCTTCCAGTCCTTTCAGCTCATGCGGATGGTATGTCCTTTCCTCTCTCCTCCTCCCCGACCTCATCTCCCCAGCAGCCATAACTTGTCTTGGCGATGATGTACGGTACGATGTTATTAAACCCGTGCTCGAATGCTGCTCCGCAGATACCTTGCTCCGCTTGGAGCAATCCTCTCCAGTCAGTCCATCCCCTCATTACAGCCTCCTCTCTCATCCTTGATG